>MU280268.1:0-80922 GCA_022385635.1 Xylaria scruposa | reverse complement strand
AAAATATATATTTTATAAAAAAATAAAAATAAATAATAAAAAAATATATATAAATAATATAAATAATATTAAATAATAAAACTTTTATATATATATATATAATATAAATATATAACTTAATAAATAAACTAGCAAAAATTACTTTAAAAAAAAATCAAGCGCAAGCACGTATACATTTCTAAAATAACTTCCGAAACATGTTTTTAAAGCTAAGATCTTACCAAAAACAGTAAATCAAGCCTCTAGTAGTTAAGCTGCGTATAAGATCGCCGGATAGCGCGTCCACGGGGAGCACAACAGCAAGCCACCTACCGCCCGTTATACTTCGCTTTATCCTGGTACTGTAGCTTTTCGCTATGCGGCTTTGCATCTCACATGACATCAGGGGTTCAATATAAGTCATGGACTTATTGATGTATCGCGCTGCGGGTTACTGAGAAAACATGGCCACGATCCAAATCTAGATGCGGCTTGGTCGAATATTGTTCAAAACACATGGTAGTTGTACCAATCTGCTACATTCTGTAAAACAGTTGCAACGCTATCTGAACCGACTTTTCTGTTTCCCAGACATTCACTTCTTCGCCGGCAACCCCGCCCTCCAGGTTCCATCAAACCCACAACGGATGCCGCTTGCCGATGGCGCATCTGACATGCATATGTCCATAAAAATGTCCACAAATTGAAGCGATCTGCCTAGAACAAGGCGATTTACCTAGCTGACAACGCTTGCCAAAAGGAGTGCCCCTATTTGACAGGTTCTGCCGCCCTCAATCGCATTTGGGAGCTTCGCCTGAGCAGTGCCGCTTTTTAGCCTGGACTCTGCCTTGGACTTTCTTTGCATACTGCCGTAAATGCGGCGTCGAAAAAGGGCTGTGGAGTTCTGACGTGTTAATGGCAAGCCTGTCACCATTTGGTCGACATGATATATATTCTGCTGATTGCAAAGTGCCTTGTGTATTTGACAAGTATATACAGAAGTAGTATGTCGCTTCTTTTGACAAGTTCCTAACAAGTTAAGGGGGTGAGAGACAAAGAGTTTTGTCTCATTTACTTAATCACTCACATGGCGGTAACACTTATTTGTATGTAAATACCAATCAATAAATTTCTCATTAAAATACCTTCACTCCACCCCTATCAACTCGCTCAGGAAGAATATTATGCACCGCCCACAGCGCAGCGTCGAGTCCTTCTCGCCGGAGTCTCGAAACAGGACAATAAGGCGAATGGTCAAACGTGCTACGTTGCGCAGGATCGATACTACATTAACGCGAGATTCAGAGGCTGATATGAACCTCCTATCATGAGGGTATTCGGAAAGGTTACAAAGTAAGTTGTTATTGCTATAACTCGTTCATTAACAATGTCGTATCATATTTCCATTACGCGTCTCCTCAACCATGACCTCCGTTTAATATTAAGGCAGTCGATATAGCAGTAATCCTCCAAGAACTAATAGCCGATTTGCAGAAGCTAATCAGGGATGTGAACCTGGATAACTTATCAACCATGCTTACTGAGCTGCTTGTGAAAAGCAAAGTTATATATAAGAGCAGTTGGGCTACATCATTCATGGCGTTTCAAGTGAGCAGAGAAATCATCGTCAAAGTCACCGTCCGAAGCACGTCTGCTACAGTAGAGCACCCGCTGTTTGACGCCGCCGTCTGACACCACACCACTTGGCGATGCGGAAGGAGACGAGTGCGAAGATATAAAGCTAGGGACTCGTGTTAGCTCGAAACCGATCATGGATGCAACACAGTTCGGACTTTGTCTTCGCTAGCTCTAAAACGCTTCAGCCATATATGCCGGATTGCTACGTCAACTTTTGCCGATATCAGCAAAATGTGTGTTTACACATGGAGATATCCGTCCCGCCAACATTATGATGAAGACAGACGACAACAGGCATTAGCAGGTTGTCGGCCTATAGATTGGGAAGCAAGCGGCTTCTATCTTGAATACTGGGAATGTATGGATATGACGAATACTTTGGCACCGATCGACAACTTCGACTAGTGCAAGTACTTGCCAGAGTCCATATCTCGCCACCGGTATCTAATCGAACGGCTGGTGGACAGACTATTAGACCCTAGTCTGGTAGATGTTGAGATGGAGACTACCTAATTAGCGAGGCGCATGCTCTCTTGTCAACATAAGTGTAAACTCGACAAAAGCTTCGGGTGATTCGAGCGCCTCTGACGTGTGTCAGGGCACCTCAGGTAACCAGTACAACCTTCCATGCGCAGTCTGCCTCGATTCACGTGCGCAGTGCAGTCTATTGAAGCATACTTATAGAACTAATCCTATAGACTGATCACGTCAGCTACATACATCCTAGAACTACTCCAATTGGAGTTCTCGGCACCAATATATAGGCGTTCAATTTTGATTTATTTAGGTTGCCACACCTTGGCGAGAATATCTAGGCAAATAATCTATCTACCTACGCAGTCAACGATGTTCCATCCGATCTCGAACCTGCATATGGCCTTGCAACGTAGTAGTCTCGGTCAGCGTTTCAGGGGGAGTTGCACTATCATGTTATTTCCCCCTGCGTATCCCCTCGATATGAAAAACAGCTACCGACACCAAATCATCCAGGGATCGCGGGCTTGGGCAACTTTAGATCGATCAATACTACGTATACCTATAACTACCCCAAATCCAACTGATAAGCAGCATGTCACGAGATGGTGGCGTTCGTGGCCAGGATTCTTAATGCCTATAGCGCGCCACCATGCAGCTCACGAGTCATTTCACGAACCAGAACATGGTTACTAAAAAAAGATAAGAATGCAGCTTTGGCGAGAACAAAGCCTCCTAAAACAACTGGTGTCATACCGAAAGGCGATACTAAAGCAATGCACATATGAAGAACGATGTTCGATTTAAAATATTGTTAAGTTACTTACTTGTAGTTTCTAATAAGATATTTCTTTATTCTAGGAAACGTTCGAGGAGTAATTGGACTCCCAACCACTCTTATTTACAGTTCAGGGGAGGCGTCAATGAGAATCAGACCGAGAAGGCACCTCATGTTTAGCCTATACGTGTATTCGAGGCCATAAAATCCCAGCTTTGCATTCATGGTGGTTTAACTGCCCTTTTAACTCACAAGGAACTCAATCAGTGTAGTAGCTTAATCCAACAACCCACCTATCATCATGGCTCTCCTGCAGCTCTCAACATAGACCGCGCGATATCAGACGGAATAGCAGCTGCCTTGTAGCTCTGTCATCTGCATGTATGTATATATGCACTACCAGACACTCTCAAATTGGCTTTCATCCCAATACCTATGTAGTAGTTCCAATCCACCATGTCGAGTTTCATGCCAGAGTAGTTAGCCCCTGATTTTTGAACTAAAGGGATCAATCGGATTAACAATAAGTATCTTAGAAATATTGGGAGACAGTGCCGGGCGCACACAATTGTAGAAGACCTTCGCTAAGTCGACCGGACAGTCCAATAATTGGCTGCAGCACATGTGATAATGAATTAGAGAGGCATTGAGAAAGAGCCTCTACGCCGATAATACCATTCCGCCTCGCGCTCGTACATCGTGCAATATCCCGTGCGTGGTGAGTTATTCAATACTCATGTTTGAAGTAGAGCTGAGGAATTAGATAGACATTAGAAAACACGAAAAGCTAAGGAAGGTCTTAAGATGGAAGGTTTCTCAGAGGGGGGATCTGACAGTTAATCCGGAGGGGCATAAATCCATGTGAACGCCACAGCAGATAAGAGGCTGCGGGGCCGAGCAAATGGGAGATCGGGCCTACATTATTGTTTGTTTGCCAATGGGGCAAAGTTATTGACAAACAATAACAAACTAGCATCCCTTGACCAGTTGAATCTAAATTCAATCCCGACGGAAACCTGTGTGTGGACAAAACATCAAATATTTCGGCCTCGAAGTAAGTCCGTAAGCTCAGAAACACCTTCAAATGATCTTGAAGGCCCTGTGGCGAGATATGATCCAGCACACGTGAATATGAAATCATAATAACATCTGATTTCTTGATCATTTTATCCGTCACCGTAATGCACACATGACTGAACGAAGCCTTGGTACCTGATTAACTTGACTTGTCTAGTCCTGAAAAGTTCTATTGTTGCCATAACAGTCCACCTCATTAACTTAGTTGCCAGTGGTGACATCCTTTGGACAGTGTTCATATATCAACTACACTCCAGGAGCTTGTTTTCCGGTCCGACTTCATCCCTAGCTTCCTACTTCCCTTCTTCCGCATTTCCTCCTCTTCTGTCTCCTTCTCTATATACAACGTTTCGTTGTCTAGAGTTTTTGGAATTGGATAGCCTAAGACAGAAAGGGATGGAGAATTCGAGGCAAAGCTTCTCCCAAGTACTCATCTGCGATCAAGGAAAACTACAGACAATGGACAACCCTAAGCCTCGAACATGGCAAATATTGAAACAATGGCCGCGAGGTTTGTATATAATGATATCCCGATGCAGGGTCAGGACTGATATTTTTAACTAATTAAAACCAGGTTGTGGCAAAAACCAACGGATCCGCGAGAAAACAAAGAGATACTGTCAACAGATGCCGCAAGGTGGCGAGCTAGATTCCCCAACATCCGGGCTTCAACATCAATGTATCGTTAACCCAAATCTAATCTATTATGCGAATAATTCGCTAACAATCATTCTAGTTGCGATCGAAGTTCCTATCTGCGACCTCGAGCCGTTGCAGACCTTGAACGCCTTTCGACGTGACCTTGGCCTGGGCCGATCCTCGAACCTTATTAGCAGCGCTATCTACGACTACGATCCCACCACTATTGCCGAGTGCTATGAGAAATCCATAACAGACGGTTTCCCTAGGTGGCCCCGATATTTCCCATTAGTTCAGCAGACTCAAGCCAGCTTTGTGGAATGTTTTAGAACACAAATCAATGGTTCGACGACCGACTGCGCCACGAGCAACTGTTCTTCGTCTTATCAGTATAGTATCGACACCCGACCATCAACCGCTCAACACAGTAGCGACGAGAATAGCATCGATACATGCCCCGATTATGCGACACCCGAAGACCAGCAACATGATTCCCCCAAGGGTGCTTAGGAGAGCCTAGGAGGATAAATAAGTCGGCGCATCGTCCTCCACAATAATTATTTCGCGTCGTGTACTATGGATGTAACAATAGCGTCGGCCATCAGGATACACACAGGATATATATATTGGGCTGGAGAATCGAAGTTGGGGCTCAGGAAATCAAATCTCTTGGCATAGATGTCACGAACCGCACACTCGGCGACTGGAATAATTGGAGTCGAGTCTCGTATAGCTTAGGAACATTATTTACAGACCTAAGCAAATCGCGGTACCCTCTGTTTGGTCTTCTGCGCGATTCTCCGCTATTCTTTGTGTCGTTTACAGATTATGAAGCATTACCCACTATCGCGGACAGTAATAGCAGAGTATCCAAAGACAAGAGATAATTCACTAACTCTATAAAAGAGATGCAACGAAGTTAAGTTAACAGGCTCGTCTCCTACCAGCAGGCCCTCCACACTCGAGGTTCTCTTGCTGGGTGTACCATCCCAAAGGTCTCAGAAGACGCAAGGGTCGGCGAGATACAGAGCTCGAGCATGACCATCAAAGTATCGATTGATCTTCGAGTAGATAGCCTGAGCCTGGCCCCGAAAGCTGCCAAAAGCCCAGATGATCTCGTTGCACCTACCGTTCTCGTCGACGTGAAACCGTATGAAGTCGGTGTCGAATCGGATTAGCCAGAATTCCGAGAAGACTTGGGCGAGATACTGCGGCCGCACTATCATCGGGTGGCCGACGATGCGGAGGACGCGAGACCGGCCGTTGACGTTGGTAGATTCGACATGGATCCTGTGCCGCGCTACCTTGGCGACATGGCTCGCGACGGTGAAGGGTCGGACGGCGGTCCGCTCGAGGAAAAGGTTCGCAGCGTCGGCGGTGAAGAATGTCAGGGAGGCAGCGGCTGTTTCCCAGGGCTTGGCATTGGGCGTGATGATGTTGCAAGCAAATACAGGACCTATGCCTCTGATGCCTTCGAGAAGTATGTGCACGGTGCATGTCGCCGGAAGGTCGGTGATCCATAGTCGACAGTTTCGTTCCTTCGGAATAGGATAGTTGTTGTTGCGGCGAAACATATCATCTCTCTCACCGAGCAACTCTGTTTTTGTCATGAGGACCTTACTGCTTACGAGGTTTCGTGATGGAGGAAGTCCCATTTTAGCTCGAAATTCATTGAGAATATTTAGAGGTCTCAAAGTAACCAAAGAAAACTCTGAGATCTCTAATGTGCATTAGCTTATGAATTAGTTGAGTTGTTCATGGTAAAATATGCTCAATAAATTCAATGCATGTATTGTCACATACCTGGATCCTGTTGTTGAGCCATATTGTTTTGCGTCCATTCAAGATCTTAGAACGAAGAAGTGATGTGTGCTGAAAGTAGATTTAATGACACTGAGTTGAATTGGGTAGAATATATGAGAACAAGAGCCTGAGGAACTGTAGCAACTACTTGCTTAGCTACAACTACGTAGAACCGGGCAACATGATTCTCGAAACCATATGTAGAGTGCTGTCAAGATCTCTTAGCCACAATTCATCATTTCCTACCAAAATATAGTCTTCCTTTCTAGCAACAAAACTCTGTTACTACTAACCCGCAATGATTACACCTTTTCCCAGATACCTGTAATTAATTGACTAACTTCTTAAATTTTATCTACGAAATGCGCTTTCATTGTCAACTTGGTAAATCGACAAAGAAAAGAGGAATAGCAAAGCCTCTGGCCTATGTGCAGTAAATATAAGTAAGTTTTGCCCTGTAGTGCTAGTATTAGAACTTTGACTTCTAGATAATCTAACTGGATTTCCAAGTTCTACCCTTGACAGGTCGGGAAGTAAAATGTTCTCCAGAGTATTTTGTCCTAGTATGCCTTATGAGTAACAAAAGCTCTGTATAAGTCAGTTGTATAGCATGACGACTATTTAGAGTAACCGATAAAGGTCCCCATACAGTCCATTTCGAGCGTTCCCTGCAACATAATAAGTGTTGCTAACATATGGAGACAGGTCAACTCATGCACAATAGAGCATAGTCAAACCTTTAATAGCAAGTTGAGTAGCGAGTGTTCATCGAAATCGTATTCTATTGGTTCGATTTCCTCTCTTTCTATTAATACTAACTCAATAATTAAGAGCAGCACGCTACTCTTTGCTTCACAACCTGTCAGACTCTCGCGAAGCCTCGCGATACCTACAGCTGCATATCGCCTCCCTAGAGTGACAAAACAAAGAAGACGTTTTGTATATAGATCTCTAGCTTGTAGATGTAGTAGTTGGAGCTCCTTGTGCGACAACAAGTATTCAAGACTTAACCCTACGTTGCTATCAGTATCCAGAGGTTGTGACAGAACCAGGATCTTCCTCATGACGGGTTTCTTTGTTTCTTTACTTGCTTAGTACATAATACTACACTTATGAGAACCACTTGTATGTCGCGATTACTATTTGGATAATTAGAGCGGAGACAAGAAGATCATAAATATTGCGTGTTGATGATTAGACTTTATTGAAAGAGATAAACCAAATGTCATTTGCGTACTTCTATATGATAAAGCCGGTGATTAAGGGGACAGAGCGACTAAGACGCGTTGCTCATCATTACTTCCAAATATGAACATAAAATCAAGAAATCAAATATACCTTGAAGCCACTTTCAAGTTCCTCTTCGTAATGTCAACAAACAATTCATTAGACAACGATGTCAGCCAATTCTTATGCCACGAGATCAAAATTCGGCTCTACTTTTCCCCACCTAGGAAGTTGGTCTTCTCTTGTCGGAACCGCGACTAGTGAACTAGCGATGCTGATGCGGAGCCCGTCGACTTCGTTCACGCTGACCACAGTTCCGTCTAGTAGAGCGATTCTCAATTGTAGAGTTGTCTTCAGAAATGGTTCGATATCCTCTGGTTCCAGACTTGAGACGTGACTATTAGTAGCCATACGCACCAACGCTGATGTTAACGGGACAGTTCCGGTTATCTTCCCGTTTTTCGCTCTAGCAGACCGGCCTCGGCCTGCAAATACTCCGAGAGAACCGACCAGACAATCAAGGTTCTGCCATGAAGAACTGTCATCTGAGACGTCTCCCAAGAAAAAATAAATCGAGAAGGAGTTGTTTAATGCATGCTTATTGACCTCGATATTCGCGAGCCATTCACGATAGAATTGTCCGTTGGAGTTAGCCTTAAAGATGACGTTCGTCTGCAAGTGGCTTATAGATTGGTGTTGCCACGCCATCGCCCTTGGCTCATGGAAATTCTGCTTGGCTATATTCTCGGATGTTTGTACTTCTGCTGGTTGACTTGCATGAACGAGCGGCTTCGGTTTGCTTTTGAGAACTATCGTCGCCGGGGTATAATCGGTATACAGGCGGTTGACCGCAGCCACGACCTCCTCTCGAGTCTTATTATTCACCTCCGAGTACGTGTAGCCAAAAGTTTCATGGTCCCTGACCATGTCTGACGTCCAAAAAGAAGTGTCGTTGGCGAAAAAGGGCTTTAGTGGTGTTTGGATATCTTCAATATCCCCCTGATTCTGTGTATGGGATGCGAAGACGGCAGCCGTCGGAACCACGTACGTGTCATTATGAATGATTTGCCACATGGCGAAAATCCTGTCGACATTGGCATGATGCAGAAAGAATAAGGGGTCAAATGCGGAATATGCTATGATAGCGAGATGGCCCCAGCCTCCCCCTCCGATGGTGTGAACGGAATCATGGAGTGATTCGATGGAGTCATAGGTACCGCTATCGTTCTGGGCAATCCACCCCTCGTTGCTGAAATGCGTGTAATTAGGATAGTTGGCAAACAGATTGTAAAGACGCTGCTGGTACGATGGTAGATGATTATCAAGTGAGGAGGCCACAAAGGAGTTGTTTGAGACAGCACTGGGATCAGTTGTGGGATGCGGGGCCCGCTTCGTTTCATTCCACTTGTTATACTGATATACTTGTCAGTATTGTGATATGTCTATGGCTCATCGGGCGCGGGAGGACTCACAGGGGAATCGGGGAATATAGATCCATTGAAAGGTCTGAAGGCGAAACTGAAAAGGGGATTCGCAATACTTTGAATTCCGTTGGGGCCAGATATGTTCATAATAGAGGAGCCGCTAATGCTGAGAGGAAGCACACTTTCTCCAGTTGGAGGTGCAGCAGCCCAGTCCCAATAAGGAATACGAAACTTTCTGGCAGCCTTCTGAACCCGATCCAGTTCCTTAGGGGGCCATAGAGAGGCAATGTACTGAACAATGTTGTACAGCGTTTGCTGGTAATTGGTTAGTGACTCTCTAGCTTGCTGATCTGTCTTTAATTCGGGGTTTCTTACCTCATACAAGACAAGGTAAGGCCGATGCCAGGTAGGAAAGAGAATAGAGACATGGTGGCAATAGCCGATATTATCATTTCCTGGAAGAGGCGCGACGTTGCCCCAAGTCAGGCCAGGAGCACCATGGATGCCTACTCTGCGTCAGTATTACCGAGTATACTGTTCGTTGGCTCGTCACCCACCGGCAATCTGGTACCACGAAAACGGTGAATCTTGCGGCGTGTACTGCATCCAGCTAAGGGCAAGTATGTACAAATTCCACTGGTCTTTATCTTTTTCCAAGTCCCGAATCTCCAACCTTGGCTGCGGTTGGCCATCGACGAGGGGAAGGCTTCCCACGACTGAAGACTGACCAAAGTCCCGCTTATAGATGCCAAGGTTAGTGTGGTGGCCATAATCGTACCCGCTGGCACCATAGACACCTGCAAGACCATGAGACAAGAACAAGGAGACGAGCAAAACGAAGGCGTAGATAAACTCCATGGCCGACGTGCACAATGGACGGATGAAGCGACTAGCTGAGTCACATTAAGGTTAGGCGCTGCAAAATAGAAGGCGGCTGGAGCATAGGCTGTTTGGGATCCAGGCGTACAGACAATAGGTAGAGCAAAAACAGTGTGAGCTTGGTTCGAGGTATAATATCATGAAAAGAGGAAACTCAAAGTTCCGCGCCAGTATAGGTCAAGTCTTCACCTGTAACGAATGATGAAGCAAAATGTATCGGCCAGGTGCTTTCAAAGGAATGGGGAGCAATAACCTACAAGGAGTGTGCGCGGGATGATTTTTAAGATTCTAGAGGGTAACCTGGACTCAGTGCTAGTGTCTTTATGATAAGACACGCGATGTACGGAAGCAGAGACGGTACACAGCTTGGAGTAAGGAGGAGAAGGAGGCGAAACGGCATCAAATCGAATCGACGGGTTAACGAGTGACGGGCTCACGAACTACATAGGATCAGGCACTTAATATAATGGATGCGTAGTCGCGTTTGACAGACACGGCTAGAGAAGGAAAGAGATACGAACTAGTGCAAGGAGCATCTTTGCGTACCTAACCCATAATACATATAAGCAGGCGCCCGTATGTAGGAAGGCATCGGCCGCTGTTTCCGGCGCAGTGAACAGTCCAGTATTTGCAGGAAACAGCGAACGGGGGAACAATCATCCTTATCACATGATGGTTCCTTATCTGCGGTAGTAACTTGAGGCACATACCCATCACACTCACCTACCTACATGGTAGCTTCATATGGCTACATCGGTACGCAGGAGACGCATGAGGCTGGGGTTTGTGTAAGTAGGTAAGGAATATGTGTAGGTATACAGCGAATTTTGGAAGCCATGGCGGTAGTAATTCAAGGACCGCCCCTCTCTCCTCTTTTTCCTGCCCAATTCTCGTCTATCGAGGAGATACGCATGTCCATGTAGCGTACAAGAGATGGGGTGATCGTGGAAGGCCACATCTTCGATCTCTCGCCACCTACTCTTCCAGCCTATCCTGAAGCCTAGATTAGCAACAGAAGAACAAATCGTCACACCGCCCCGTTATGATATATCTCATCCTATAATGTTTAGATGATAATCCAATTACAAGGTGAAGAAAAGAAGCAAACGAACTAGAGGTAGTGCATGACCAGTTGGCCGCGGTCAAACACCTGTTTTTACCCCTTGTTTCTTTCTCTTCCCGGCCGCGGGGGCCTGCATTTCAAGCTGGTTCTACCTGTGTAGCTTGAATGGCTGTAGTACTGACACAAGCCGGTCAGTATCTCGGGTACATGCCTCGCCGTGATCCTGACCAGGCGGAGCACATGTCTGACATCGTTTAGGTTTAGTCTCGGAGTTCGCACGAACACACCGTGATATAGATTATTGAAACCGGGTTCGGCCGTTGGTAAGATTGAATGTGTTGATTGTTTTTGCTTTATTTGGACAACGTGGGAGTTACCTATGGACTTACTCCTGAGAACGCCGGTCCGGTGAAAATGCACTAGTAGTATCTCGGAGCTCATACAAATACCTACTTTATCTCCCTTACGCCTCAGCCCCAACCAGGGCCGGCAGATGCTTGTTGTTGAGACCCACGCCTTCTGGTGTCTTCTGTATCAAGCGTCCTTTCCGTATAACATCTTTCGAATCCACCCGATACCTAAGTTTAACTCCCATAGCTGCAAGTTCTACGTCAAGATACTTGAGTGCTCCTGGAACTGCCACCTTTGTGGTTTCTTCGCCTCCGACCCACTGGTTGCCCTGTCCATCTTCCCATATCTCGCCCTTTAACTTGCTCACTTCAACGCCCGGGATTTGATCCAGACGTCTCGCACAGTTGCGGCAACGTACTGTGTTCACAACTTTCTTCTTTCCGCCGAAAGGTGTGACCGTCGGCTGAACCGACAGGAACGAGCCACACTTCCGACAGACCCACGTAGGGGTGTAGTCGGAGCAGTTCAGGAGACGATCTTGTAGAAGGAAGGCGGTGCCATGAGCCAGTAGCGCATCTCGCTCCATTTCACCTACACGAATACCACCTCCTCGTTTCCTACCCTTGATCGGCTGCCCTGTGGTAGCTACCACGGGACCTGTGGTTCTGACTTGATATTTGTCGTTCACCATGTGTCGTAGTCGTTGATAGTACACGACGCCGATGTAAATATCTGCTGCTAGCTCCTGGCCTGTTATACCAGAGTACATCGGCTCATTACCGTGGTAGTTGTAGCCAGCCTTCATGAGCTGATGGCCAAAGTAATCGGCCGCAGGATTATCTTCATCAAACCGGAACGGTGTCGAATCTTGCGCTAGGCCGTGAAGCGCTCCGGCCTTACCAGCAAGCGATTCTACAAACATGCCGATCGTCATACGGGACGGAAAGGCATGAGGGTTGATGATGATATCGGGTTGAATGCCAGACTCGGAGAAAGGCATGTCAATAGCAGGCCACTTCTGCGAACACACACCCTTCTGACCGTGCCGTGAAGAAAATTTATCGCCAATGATCGGTGATCGGGGTATCCGGAACTTGATCGAAATTGTCTGGGCTGGTTCGTTACCCAACTCGCTTCCAATAATTCGTACCTCCTCGATAAAAGCCTGTTCCGAGTCCTTGTACTTCTCATACTTTGTGACACCGTCCCGGTTCACAAGATTCCCGCTATAATCTGCCGAGACCGTATGATAGGCAAAGATGACGTCGCCCTCTTGCACGGCACGGCCCACGTGAGGGAGACCATCCTCATCAAGCATGGTTTGTGTCCAGGCCTTCACCGTACTGCCAGGAGCAAAACCGAAAAGCTTCGTTACATTCTTAGTTGACTTGCTCCGGCTCTCGTCTTTGAGTGTGTACTTTTTCGTCTTGTAGATCGTGCCATGACCAAACCCTCTTTCGTGCGCCGACTTGTTCAAGATCATAGCGTCGTCCATATCGTACCCGGTGTACGATATCACGGCAACAACGGCATTAGTTCCATTAGGAAAGTTGTCAAATCCGTAGGCGTTATGAAGAGGAGATCGAACAACCGGTGTCTGGCCAGTTTGGAGACGGTACATCTTGTTGTCGGTGCGATATGCCAAAGCTGTCGCGGGAGTACCCATTGTTTGCTTACCCATCTGACACTGGTACATGTTTCGTGGCGATTGGTTAAAGTCGGAAAATGGCGTCATGTTGGCGAGAATTGACAGAATATTCGTAGGATCGAATTCGACGTGTGTAGATTCCCCGGATACAATCTCTTGTTCCGTACAGGCAATAGACATATACGGCTGCTCCAACGTACCAACAAAATCTTCTTTTTCCAGGGGGAGATATTTAGTAGGCCGAACCATCCTGGCCGGCTCTGCTGACATGTAGATACCTGGATATGACCCCCCATTTGACGCAGGGACGTGCCCTATTTCGAGTTGCAATGGTATTCCATGTGAACCCTCCACTTTCCAGTACCGAAAGGTGTCGGCTATTCGCCGCGAATCGGAAGGCTTGCACCAACCCAGGATTCTGCCATTTAACATCACAACAACACTCTCATCCGTAGCAGCGGAAGATGTATCTACAACGCCAAGCTCGGCAGCAAGCTGTGGAATCGTCGTGGCATTGACAGACTCGGTCATAATCTTGCACTTGTGTGCAAGATGGTTCAACAGACCACATGGGGAACCATCGGGAGTGTGCACAGGACACAGAAAGCCCCAAGACTCCGGTAACAACTTGCGAACCGTTGTCGTCTTCAGTTGAGCGAAGAAACTGCCTCTGTGAACCATTCGGAAATGGCTGATGAATCGCAGAAAGTTGAGCTTCTCGGCGACAACCGTGAACCCAGACACTTGCTGAAGATCCAAACCTGATGGGCTCGACAAGTTGCCGGTCGAGAGGAAATATTCCAAGGCATTGCCAACGTTCTCATTCGTCTTTTGGAAAACTTTAATAGGAAAATCCCTTGTGAACTCATCCGACGTGAAGGAGCGTGAGGGAGCCTTTCTGAAATACTCTCGTAGACCCAAGCGCAAGCCACTCGATATTAACTCATCCAGGCGTTCCTTGATGATCTGCCCATACAAAAATCCACCAAGCAGAATTTCCTGATTTTGAACAGCGTCAGGATTATCTACGGCACAATCCCCTGCGACAAGGGCGTAAAGTTTTCTGATCATTAGAAGAAGCATGCGAAATTTATCGGAATCTTGCTCGTCCGTCACGTTAATGTTGCCCAGGTGGACCAACACGATTCTCCGCAGAAATTCAGTTCCGACCTCGTAGTTTGATAAGTTATCTGGCACTCCTAGAACCGGTCGGAACTTTTCTCCCAGGTACGCTCGGGTCTGTGACATGGTATACACTCCATACGTCTTGTATGTACGCAGAAGGAGCTCGACACGATCAGTAAGGAACGTATTCTGGATTCCTTTCGAATCAGGCGGTCCAACGAGGCCCTCGAAGATTTCCCTGTCATTGGTTTCTACAAGTGCCTTCAGGACCATCATGACCGGTACTAGGTACTCATTCTTCCTCCACGAAAAGCGGAAGGTGACGTTACCATCATTCAAATAATGTAGGACGTTTGTTTGCGATGTTTCATCGGGGCGGACGGACCTCAGTATAATACCAAAAGGGGTGTAAGCAGGGCCTCTGTTGGTGAAGCTGGGGCGGTTGATGGCCAAGGGAAAGTTCCGTCTGTTCATAAGTAGAAGACGTATAATCTTCTCAATGCCGTTTATGATGAAATAACCCCCTAGTTCTTCTGATTCTTCTTTACGCGCAACCAATTGTGCAGGGCTGTTACCCCTGAGGTGGCAATGGCTGGACTATGGTATGTTAGCGTGTTTGCTGTAGGCTGGCTGAAGATTTGTGGTATTCTACCTTGACCATGATCGGAAGTAAACCAATCTCCCGTACAAACTCCTTCGGGTCTTCATCATTTATCCTGTATTCCAAGACAGCAGACAGCTTGCCTCGGTACGAGACATGTCGTTCCCGGCATTCGGCCGGTAAGATCTCTCGCTTGGTAGCAAATTTGTTGGCCGGTGGCAGGAGTGATCTTTGAAGGTGTACGCTCTTGTATCTGATGGAGAGTTTATTTCTCGATTCTAAGGGGGTACGGTCATCGCCATCGAGGAATACTCTCGTCCCAATGTCGGCCAAGCCCCTAGCTAACAGGCCGTTGTCGGCGAATAGAGCATCGAAGGATTCGATATGAGGATTCACCGCTTGCTGCAGGAGTGGGTAGGCGGAATGATCGGTGGGCGGATTTCGGAAGAGGTCCTCGCGGCGCAAGGTATTGTACTGGTGATCCCAGCTCGTTGAAGTTGACTTTGGCGCCATGGCGGCGACCAGGCGCACGAATTGTCCTAGTTGGAGTAATGGACAGGCTACAATACGGACCAAAGGGCGAGGGTCACAAAACAATTAGAGCTCCATGCAGTACCGTAGAGAGGTCTTGTCCTCGTAGCGCCTAGGCGACTGGCAAATGTTTTAATTTTGAAGGAGCAATTACCCAGATTGGACCTTTGATTCGTAAAACTACCGCGATTCCGACTCGTCGTCAAGAAAAAATCCTTATCTAGGCCATGATGGGGCTTATCGATAGAGTAGCTTATCCAATGGCGGGGCTCGCAAGTATCTCAAGCTCAATGACGCCAGCACCTTACCTACCAGGTAGGTACCTAATCGTCTGTAAATAAGTACATGGTAGAAGGCCATAATACTGATCTGATATCTACTTAGTAGGTAGGAACTCGGTTTGGTAGTCATGGTATAACTCTGAGCCATTATTACTTATCTTAGGTATGTAGATATCATCAGGCTTGTCGTTGCGTAAGCCTGTAGGTATCACTGTACTCTATCGATATCAGCTTAACTGGGCCACACCCTACCAGCTAGTTGTGATGGTGGTGGTGATGCTTGGAACTTGTGTGTGTTTCCATGGTATGGGTCTAATGAAGCCTTTGCGATAGGAGAAACGTGGGGTTGGGGGGAGTGAGTGGGCGCGGTTCTCGTTGGTCCGTTACTGAAACCGAGTCAAGGCCTCTTTCTCACGAGGCCACATTCTCACCCCCCTAGACTCGCCAAGGGCGACTCGCTCGTTATTAAGCCCCCAACGCCAGATCAGAAAGTCTCGGGGCTCTTGCTTACCAACTCGATGTGATATCTCTTGTTGCTTTTCCTCCCGTGTGCTGGAGTACCTACCTAACCAGATAGATGCAAGTCAGCCAACGGTGGTGGCTTCAATGCGTCCCGGCGCCGTCCTGGGTCAATCCAGGAGCGAGCGCCTGCTTGTCTGCTTGTCCCGCCAGCAAGAGAGGCAAAAGGCATGATGGATCTGGGGCTTGAGGTCATTCTGCATTCTGCTGCAGCTTGCATTAGGCACCTAAAAAAGCGGCCTGTATGCACTCAAATCAGATCGTTGACTCACATTCCCGTACCTCCTTGATCTCCAACCTGTATGCAGGTATGGGTAGGTATGGGTAGATATATGTGGCTAGCCCATCCAGATATGTGCTACGTCCGGAGACCTGCAGCAGTGCTTCCTCTCCATTATTACATACTGAGTATGTGTGAAATGTGAAATGACATGCGCAGCCTCAAATCAAGACCCTGACCCTCAACCTACCATTTTCGTTCCCGCGCTTGTTTTACAAACTTCCTACAAAGCTAAATACCTAGCCATCCCGATCCTTTGGGTAGGTAGCCATTTTTGCGGACAGCATTACCGTAGGTAGCCATCAAATCCTCCCGTCGTTATTCCCTTCTATCACGTCATCGAAAAAATAAAGAAGCTTCCCAAGAGAGATAGGAAGAAAACAGAGAGGAAGACAAGAGAGAGAAGTTACGCCAGTCAGCCGACTATCCAGGTCAGTCAGCCAGAACAGACGTATCGATTACGTAGTCCATATCACAAACAGGTAGGTTGATTATTTGCCGACCTGGACCTGGCGGTCTCTTTTACATACGTCTTGGAAGAAGCTCATGGTCTCATTCAAGGTACATATCATCTCAGCCCTAGGTTAGTAAAGTACATACATACTGTATTATTATACCTATGTGCCTAAGGAAGACTCGATTCCCGATCAGGATTGTCGAAACAAACCCACAAGGAGCTATATACTACCTACATGGACAGCACCCTCCCCAGCCAAGGCGATAGTGAACTAACAGTTAGTACTCCGTACCCATCTTGCATTCGTCTCTCACTTCAGGTAGGTGGACGGAATCGGCTTCCCTCTTCTCACATGTAAAAATCATGTCAGATCTCTTTCTTCTCTACAACGCCAGAGCCAACCATGAAAAGGAGCAGAGAAGGAGACTCTACTACTATCCTCGGATAGATAACCCATCATTACCCATCAGCTGCGTGGGTACTGCTCTACCTACGTTCAGACAGACAGCTAACAAGAACCTTCTTACCTCCCTAGTAGTCGTAAGGTAGAACAGCCGCTTGCGACCGGCCCGTTCCCTGTCCATCCATCCCTAACCAGGTACCTAACCTAAGCGGGCCCAAACACTCGCAAGAAGCGCAGTACTTCTGCCCCCGCGCCCGCGCGCTTCGCGACTCGCCCATGGTCCAGATCGAACGCCGATTGCTATTTCAGTACATCCGTCTATTTGACGGCCTGAGCTTGTTACGGTACTACGTACAAGTTAGTGACGGCAACGCAAGATCGAGCTATCCCGTCGAAGCTTGCGCCGCCAAACTCCACCGGACGCTCGATAAACGAATGAAACCCCAGTCTTCTTAGCCGCTCTGTGACGCTGTCTCGAATGCAAGGTTGACCCTCTTCAAGCATAACCCAGCATAACCACCCCCGCCAGCAGCCCACTAAGCCCCCCCCAAGCCCACCTGGCTTTTGGCACCTGGTTGATCACGTCCGGTCAAGGCACGGGGCATCTTACAGCTTGTGCGATCTCCGTGGTGGGGAACTGTCACCCTCTGCCAGCGGCATCACTCTTTCATCCCACATTCATCACCTTTCTCAACAACGCCTGTTGTGTGTTGTATGCGTGTGTGTGTGTCTTCACCACCAGCAAAAAGCCAGCAAGTAGCTCCCCATAACCTTGTCTTGACCGGCCCGCCCGTTCGCCGTGAGCGCTAAACCAAGCAACAGTGCCGCTCGCCGTCATACGAGACATTTTATTTTATTCATTTACTTTGCAGCTTTAGAGGCACAGACTCTATCTATTTAACACCTTGTTTGAGACATCCTGGTCACCTCTTTTTTTTGTTCAACCATCCTTCTTTAGCAGCCTAGCCTTGCGCCCACCGCTCCAGTTCATCCTCCACTTCCTTTATTTATACGGCAGCCGACGATTCCAGTCGTTCCACGTTGCGCCATCGCCATACACACAAAGCAACGACCACCACGCACCTACCTCGTCGCCGGGCATCATGGCAGGATTATTTCGCAAAGTATACGACTGGCTGCTGAGGACCTTTTGGTAAGTACGCCGCCGGTGCGCTTCAGGATCACGGTGCCTATTTCTCCTCTATAGTCACATTTCTTTGCATGTGCGCCGTTCTGCGCGGGCGGCCGTAAACTGATAGCCATCGATAGGGCAAGTGAGATGGATGTGACGATGATTGGTTTAGAGAACGCGGGAAAGACATCGTTGCTTCGGGTGTTGTCTGTACGTATATTCGCATACCCCAGCTGTCTGCCGTCCGCTTCGAACCACCGCTAACATCCGGGCTCACAGGGAGGCGAGTTCACGATCGAGTAAGCGAATTACCCTTCCCGACGATCCGCACATATCCTCCAGCACGTAGCACAAAAGGTCATACATACCACTATACCCACTGTTCCTCTCGACTGATCCGTGTAGTTCCATCCCGACCGTCGGCTTCAATATGAAGCGGGTACAACGTGGTCATGTGACAATCAAGTGCTGGGATTTGGGGGGCCAGCCTCGTTTTAGACCGATGTGGGAAAGGTATTGTCGCGGCGTGAGTGCGATTATTTTCATCGTTGACATAGCGGACGGTGTCAAGTTACCTGTGGCCAAAGATGAGCTTCATTCCCTCATGTCGCAAAAGACCCTTGACGGCATCCCCTTGCTAGTACTTGGTAACAAGTCGGACCTTCCCAACAAGATATCGGTCGACGAGCTCATCGACTCTCTGGATCTAAAAACCATAGCACATCGAGAGGTGTCCTGCTACGGTATAAGTGCAAAGGAGGAGACCAACTTAGAAGCCGTGGTGCAGTGGCTTATGAAGTGGGCAAACAGATAAAGCCAACTTTGTGTGTCTTTTTGCCCACGGTGTCGCGCGCAAATTGAAGACGCCGGTCTCTGCTCTTCCTTGTTCTCTTCCTTTCCCCAACCGTCCTTGCAACAGTTTGATGATGCATTTTCAATGAAGCTCATGATATCCCCGAGACCTGGAGGGTGGTTTCGTTTCCCTTAAGCAGCCGGTAACGACCTAATAGTATCAAACGTCTATGTCGTGGGGTCTGCGGAGGAAGTATTTATTGCCCGTGCTGCCGGGGTGCATTCGACCCCTTCGAGGCCGCATGTTATAGTATTCCCATGTCTCGACGAACGGGCGTCATTGCTCGGCGCGGTCTCACTGCATGGAGAATGCAAACAGTTGTCGACAATCGCGGGACCCGGAATTGCTAGAGTAAAGAGTGGGCGCCTTCTCTTGGAAGGGAAGGATTTTGACCTGTTCAAGAGCGATGGCGATGGGGATCGGATACGGTTAAGAACCAGCACACATACTGCTGGTCAGGCAACGAGGCTCTTTGTATTTAGGCGTATTTTTTCTGATGAGATCAATGACGATTCATGACACGACATAGAATTAGTGTGTGCATAGAACAGCCAAGAGATTGCCTGATCGACTCGTATAAAGACGATACCGACACGCATAAAAACGAGAGAATATGACAACGAGCATAGAGACAGATCTGCTGAAGATTTGTCACTTGACAGAAAAGAACGAAGGAGGCAAGCAGAAAAATAGAGAACACACTACCCCCGCCCTCCAGGGGGGAATCTTCTCTGACGAACGAACGGAGAGGGAATTTAAAGAAAGTAAAAAAAGAAAACCGGAGGAAAAGAGCAGAGCTGATAACTGGGTAGAAGTGAAGGGGGGAGAGATCAGGATGCTTTTTGAAAAGGGCTACACGCGCGCCGACACACACAACACACAGCACACACACACACATACACACCACACCTCTCTCAGCATGCGGTGATGCGTTGGCAAAGTCTTTAACCTAGGCGTAGTCGCGACAGGGGCGGTAGGTAGTGATTGGCTCCGGGATGACCATGCCGGGGCGCAACGTGGACTCGCTTCAAGGCAATAATTGTGTGCTGGCAAAACCCAAAAAAAAAAGTGGGTGGGTAGGTACAGTAGGTAAGGTAGTGTGCATTTGGAGCGCTTCGTTGTCTCTTTGGGTTTTTTTCCCTCTCTTTCCTGGGGAGGGGAGGGTTTCGTTCGCTCCTGTCGTTTCGAAGTTGCAGCAGCCCGTGTAATGAAGAGAATTATTCGTGCCACCCAACTTCCGAGAAAATTATAAAAAGAGATCTGTTGAACAAACAGAAAAAGGTCTGTATGGAAGTATAAGGTTACTTACTTACGGTACCTATCTCCTCTGAAAGGCACAGTCCAGAAACAAACGCTCAGGTAATAATTATAATAAGAGGGTTCAGAGAAAGTAGGCATGTATCCATCTAGGGAGACTAGACAGGTTACTGAGCCTTAGCCGTGCTGCTGTAGTAATAGGCAGGTGGGCGTCACATCAGGGCACGCTCGCGGTCTCGGAGAATTTTGACGTGGCAGCAGTTCATTAGACAGCTCCGGTCTACACTAGGGGCAGAGGTTAGGTAGTCTACCTTTTTTTGCGGACTTTCCGTTGATCCCTCTCCCGTCCGTTTTTGCCGTGTAGAATAGATAGATAGATAAGTAAGGTTAGAATAGACGCTTAGGGGAAGCATCTTTAGTTGAAACAGTTTGCGCTGTACTCCTCCAAGGGCTTGGTTTCGTGAAACTTTTTGTAACTCGGCGGCTCCCCCCCACAGCCAACCTGCGGGTAGACATAACTATATACCTCGTGGGGTCGTGCCAATTTGAATAACATATCTGAGTATCCATATACAACAAACGTGTAGTACATATATACATAGTACAGCCTACCTTCCCAAGCCGCTCATTTTCCTCACAAGGCCCGCCCACTTCAGCTGACGAGTCGCAAGAGCGACAAGAAAGGAGCGCCCTGTTTCCCAGAGAGACGAGTCACGATGTTGGTCCTGACCAATCTCGGCAATGCGGTTAGGTAACGTGGAGATTTTTTTACCCATGACCCATTGTGTACCACGGCGCATAGAGCATCATGGGCAGCTTGTGTGATATATCACGATGTTACCTGGATAGCTACATATTCGACGCAAGACAGGGTCGAAGAAGTAATCCGAGTTTCATCGCATAGCGACAAATATTGTATTGGACTTACCCCGTGGGTAATCCTGTTTCGTAATGGAGGTCTTCCCTGAGCCATGCCGCTTCTGGTCTGAGCCCGGCCTGAGTTTTTGTATACAGGCTTAAAAGGAGGATTTACATAACCTTATGATAAGGTAACAGACGGATAATACCACGTTATCGCACTGCTTAACGGCTAGAGTTGGTAGGTTTAACTCAGCTTCACTTGACCGTTTTGCATAAATTATACATACATATACTTAGGTAGCCCTAAGCCAAAGCGGCGATTGCACTAAAGCTGGTTTACCTTACATCTGGAATATGTAGAACCACATCTGATCAGCTTGGGAGAGCATCTACGATAAATATCTCTATCACGTCATCGGATCCAACGCGACCCAGAACCCTATCAACAACCTAACAACGGCGATGAAACCACTGCGAGGTGGCATATGCCAGATAGCCGTCTCATTGAGTTTTGTCATTTGGAACCGGATTCCAAATCCCATGTCGAGTCTTGTTACGTGTGTGAGGGTGCCGCAGCAGGTCCAATGACAGATCGAGGTTCACTCAGCCTTGATTGCGGAGCCGATAAATGAGCTCACCTTCAAGTCGGTAGTTGGAACTGGCTATCAAAGCACTAACAGCTAGGTGGTTGCCTACCTACCTCTACATGCCCTCTTTGTATCAATTACATGTCGATAGGTTGGTCAAAGAAGTCGTGCCAATGAAACACATGTATGTATTATTGCACGATGTTCAAATGTCCGAAACAGAGCACTAGACAAAAAACCGATGATAATGACGATGATGATGATAATCGATCATGATGACTCCCGGAAGAACGTTTTGGAATTCCCTCCAAATCCTCCTTGTTACCTAGGTTCTTGTCTTGTGGCCCAATTTTGCAGGTGCCCACTTTGGCCTAGGTATCTTCGCCTAGAAGAGTAGCTGGAAGGCCAAGGGACTTGGACGAGGTGTTAAGAGAACTTGTCAGCGTCAAGAACGCTGGCACAGCCACAGACCAGTCCAAGTCGAGCCCAAATCAGCTGCCAAGCTGACAATCTACTGATCCTCACCTGCTCTGCCACGCACGCCATTCTTTCTATGGTACTAACTAGCCGGCATCCGGCTTTCCCCAGCACCTCTCACAGACCCTTGCCGCAGATTCCCTTGTGTTCCAAGCCCGCCGGTGTCCTGTTGGGTGATGACGACGAGAGAGAGCGTGGTACCTAGAATCCAGACATAAATCACCCACCTCCACCTTTTCTGTTTCATCAGCAAAAGATTACATCTTCTTTTCTTCAACCAAAAAATATTTCCATCATTTACGTATCAGGAATTCACTGTTACTTTATATCCTCTTCATCTCGACTTGCAGATCAAGAACAACAACCACCGTTCCACACTACCTAAACTAGTACACCGGATAGCATAGCTCTCCCCTGTGGAGTCCCCCACGTCACTCTGCATACCTGAAGGGTATCATCGTACAACTACAACAATAAGAACAACAACGACAACAAGAACATCAATTCCCCGCGAGGGTCATTTTCCATCGAGAAGATGGCGCCCGTTCTAAAGCAGGTCAGCGCCGCCCTGTTTCAAAAGCGCGATATATGCCCGCCCGGCCAATACTACGACAATGGCCGGTGTTATCACGGAAGCACCTGGTATTGGTATGGGCGCTGGATATTCGCCGCTGTCGTCATTGCGCTTTTCTTGTTGATATTCTTTTTATGGGCGTACGTATCTTCATACCTCTCATCGCTATCGCGAGATAAAGAATAATAAAAAGCAAGCACTAACAAAAACCAGCTGCATCAACTCTCGCCGTCGCCGCCGCGTAGGGCAGAGACCCATGTACGGCACCGGTTGGATGGCGCCTCAACCCCAATATTACAACAACCCCCATGCGTACAACCAGCCGCCGCCAGCCTATGGGGCGCCCGCGCAGTCGTATCCCATGGACAATCGCTACCAGACTACCGACGGTCATTATGGCCAACAATCGAGCGGCATCGAGCCTCCCAAGAACGTCTATGGTGGCGACTACGCTCCGCCTGCCGGTCCGCCGCCAACCAAGTAGTACTACTCCTATTACCATTGATGAATTTGAGGAGAAGGGTGAACGGATCAAAAGCGGTCTCGATAAAGACGTCATTTCATGCACGGGAACATGAATGAGGGGATTCTGCACTCTGGCGTGGGATCGGGCGTTATTGGTTTTGTGTCTTGTCTCAGGGCTGATTTTGCTACTGGTGTTGGTTGGTAGGTCATGGAATTCAAGGATCTCACTCCTTTTCGACGTTGGCAACGAAAAAGGCACGCGTCTTGACGAATATAGAATATATAATTATATCATCGTTTTACATGATATCTGGTATACTACAGCCAGAAATGAAACTTACAAAAATTAAATAAATAACCAATTACGCATTCGTCTCATGTGGGGGAGCCAGTGCACACACACCAAGTGAAGATCCTGATTTATGAAACTACATAGCCAGTATCGTTTGTTTAGTTCCTGTCACAATTCAATGGGTTGGTTCGAAACTTTCGAAGCTATCGAAGCTATCATGAGGAACTAGTATGAGCTACTTTGACCTGCTGTACGAAAGCGAAAGTGAAACGAGAAAGGAGCGAGAGTGAGGCTTTCGCATTTACTGTATCTACTGAGCAATCTTCAAGCCTTCAGTAAGCGATCCACATACTGCGCGATGTTACTACGTACTTAAGTGGAATCCCAGACCTCTCTTACTAGGAGGCCTCCCGCTTATTGGAGTCCTGATATGGAATACGAAGGTCGGGGCAAAAAATATCCACAACGCTTAGCAATAGTCTACAGTGCAAGCACCCCAGTTAGTCAAGCACCTGCCAGACGCCTGACGGCTCGATCTTGTGCCTATCAGCTGATAACAGCCCGCAACACTGCCTGCCAAACCAACAAACTGCCAGGCGTATACCTGTCTTTTCTGCTTTCGCTCGTTTTTCGGAGTAAAATATAAGGGCTTAAATATATATCATAGGGATGGATTATTTCTTGCCGTTATATATTTGTTAAAAAAAATAAAAATCATAAAAATAAATAATATAATTCAGGTAAAAATATAGAAAATATAGATTATGTTAGTTTGGCGGCCAAACCGTATGCCAGAATTAGTTCACACTATAGACTGCTGCCAAGCGTTGTGGGTATTTTTTGCCCCGACCTTCGTATGACAATCTGTCAAAGATGAGCGCCGTATTTTCGTTGCCGTGAACTGCGCCTCCTGATTCAATTCCCGTCTTCACGCCGTGATCCACAATCCGGCATCGTGCATGATACATACATTAAGTACGCACGTAAACGGAACGAACCTACTTACCGCCCTCAGACCGGACCACATCCGGGGCTAGGAGACAGGCATCTTCATGGTGAAGTACTTTACACGGCATGAGTCTCATTTATTACCCATGCAGGAAGCAGCATGACCAAAAAAATCCGAATCAGCACTCTATGTCTTCTGTTGTACCACTGCAAGACCAAAATCAGGCAACCGCCCTTCTTCATCCAATGCAAAGACAGATGGTCGATCTACAATAGTCTACTAAGGTGTTAGGGAATCTGTCTACGTCCTAGTCTTCTGCTTGAGCTGTGACTTATCTATACGAAAGCTTCGCTACCTCTCCCCGTTTTTTTTTGTTTACTTCCTCTTGCCTGCCTCACTTTCTTTGCAACACTTGTTCATAGGATCAGGTGATCACGAATTAGTCTGAATCTGCAATATGCCCCTCGTTCATATGGACGGTTATTTGCATAATATTGAAACCACGAACCCGAAGACGTCTTAGATGCGTGCGTAATGCAGTCCTAGTCCTTTGGGTCATCATCATGGCCAAGATACCCATGATTGATACGAGTGCTGTGCAACACACCAACACACCAACATCGGGTTAAAGGTGCATAATTGCAGCATTCCCACGAAGAGATTCGAAATGGGGTTTGGGGATTGCTTCGGTCTTATGAATGACTTGGTTGAAAACTACCAACTGAACTGAACAAGACCTGTCATGCCAAAGCTGCTCTTTGGAACAGAGACTTGTCACAGCTTCTCTCGCTTTCCAAGTTATCTCATATTTGCCTGTATAATAATTCATACTGAAGCACTATTTATAGAAGACCATGTGAACGAGCGTGATGGTGACTAGGGATCACATGTGTGCACACATGCACAAACATGTTTCTATCCAAAAACTCATCTACTTGACCAACAGTGAAATCAAACCATGTCTCTAAATGTACGTAAATATAATGCAAAGTATATTGCAATGCATATGTTGGGGGCTTCGACTCAGCCTTTCGAAATGCTATGAATATCCTCGTCTTCAACAACTCACACCCCTGCACGGTTTGCCAAATATTCAGCGTTAGGTATATAGTACCAAGATCGATACATCGAGGACTTTTATTGAGTGTGATGGGTACGGCACGCATGATGTGTGGTCTTGATCTCTTGTCCTAACATGCGTGATTTCACGAACTCTTGTCGTCATTTCCCAACGACGGGTAGTTGCGTTAGACAAAGATGAGCCCTGATATGCAGAGTTCGCACAACCCAACGACGCCATAGTAGAAGCCTCGTGGAACATGGCACTAGCCGTAAAATTGCAGACAGGGCCATATAGCCTTCCACGACGTTTATACTAATGCATCTATCCTGCACAGTATGGTATATGCACCACATCTGATTAGACGATGGACGATGCCGTGTCTTGTTGCTGTTGTGTACTCGATGCAGATCACAGACATACGTCCAGACCGGCACATATCTCATATATTTTTGTTGCGTGAATTGTTTATTGGGGTTTCAGGTTAGACGTGATATCGTCCTATTCACTATGACCTGTTTCTCTAGGTGTCCGAAGCAGTCCATCCATTGCCCAAGTAATAATCATATACGCGAAGTCCAGGGCGTATGGATTCACTGGCTCGTCATCGCTTTTGGTACCTGCAGCAGTGCCTCTTCACCTTAAACCCCCAGTATCGCCGCATAAACAGTGTTGATACTGTTTATCTATTCTGCCTTGATATAACGCAGCGTGCACGCCAAGTACCTCCGTGCCTACCTTTCCTGTGAATCTTCCTACTTTCCTCCCCTATCAGACTCTCTCCAGTCATCGCACGCCTTACATCAAAGGAATCCATCCCTTCATTCGCCCATCTATCTTTCTTCCCTGATACCTTGAAAGCTATTCCTTCCAGAACAAAGATGTGCTTCGAGATCCAAATCACCTACGGGTGCGGTCACTGGGCCAAGGAGGTCACCCCGTGCAAGTACAGAGGCCACAAGACGCGTTGCCAGGTCCGTAGACTGTGGCCTCGGATCTACACCCGATTTTGCAGACCAGCATGTCGCGGTGTCCGTGTCCAGCTGCGGCCGCCACAGAATAGCTGGAAGAATAATTTCTCTTCGCCACCAGTTAGTGAGTATCCGCACACAGCGATCGAGCGACGTCGTCCGGCTGTGCAAGGTTACAAGTCGGTTTATGGAATGCGACTCAATCGCATTTCAACTCGAGTCATAACAAGCCGTGATGCACGCCGTGATGCACGCCGTGATGCACGAACTCCCCATCCACAAACTTTTCGTGCACCTGTCACCAACCCATCAGATCCAGCCCCCAGCACTAACCCCTCTGTCCTTTCGCGTGGACAAACTGGTGAGTGTCTTCTCACGCGCTGGCAGCCGTTCCAGCCCACGTTCTGTAGAGGAACTCCGTCGAAAGTGGCAGGCGCCAACAAGGAGGCGGAACCTCCCACGTACCAACATGAATCTCAAGTCCCCGAAGCTCAGATGTACGAGGAAGGGCAGCAGCCACTTTCTAGTGTTGTTCACCAAGACTGTACGTTCATCACTGGTCCCTGTCCATGTTCTCTTCTCTCCCGTCCTTTCCATTCTCCGTGTTCCACCCTTATCATTATGTAGAGCCTCTGCTGACCGTAGGTCCTCCTCACAACTAAACAGCCCAATATCATGTCATGGCCTTCAAGGAAGTGGATGGAGCCAAACACTCTGACAATCAAGTGGCACCTGTGCCTCACACTCCATGCATGATGGATGATTGTTCTTCAGACACCAGCGAGACAATGACCATCCACTCTGGTGGTCGTACAACCGCCAACAATAGTCCACGCAGCTTCCGTCTAGGTTCGCAGTGGCAAGTCCCTGGGTCTCATATAACAAAACCAGATGTGGGTTCCAAATCCGGTGAAGCTTCCATTTGGTCTAAACTAACATTGGACATGACTCCAAACCAGGTTATGTCAGGTCAGCCGCAAGCCATGGATATAGCGAACCTGTGTGGACCCCACGGGCGAATCACGGGCTCGAGCAACGAATCCGTGAGTAACAGCTCTCGCGGTCATGAAAGTCGTGCACAGCACCGCGTTACTACGGCCCCGCTTACGGCAGCTCTCAACTGTTATAGCTGCTCGACTGCCGAGTCGGAGAACAGCAACGATGATGTCGTGATCATCCCGGATCCCCGTGGCGGCCTTAGTGGAAAGGGCACCCAGAATCATCAAAACCATGAACAACGCAAAGCTACTCCGGCTCCGAAGAGATATTATGCTGACTTTGAGATTGACGAGAACGGCTGTTTCGTGTTGAAAGAGTGCCTCGATCGTGACAGTCTATAGTGTATCAGGCCTATTGAATTTTGATTGATCGATCCATCATTTTCCAAGCAAGTTAAGGGGTGAAAATGGAGAATAATGCTTCACCCTTTTTGTACTCTAAGGTTGGGAAAGAGAAAATGTGGAATGTTATGTCATGAAAGGGATCGTTGGGACTCACCAGAAAAGGAAGTAATGTGTTTGACGAAAAGAATTCAGGGAGAGTTTATGCGTGCGGGTCAGGAAAAAGGAACTGGAATGTTGAGCGAAAAGGGCCTTAATGATATCTCATTTTGAGATTGAACAGTGGAGGAGCTGATGATCACTGCCTATATGTGAACAGAGCCTCATAGCCCAGTCTAAAATATGAAGATGTGTTACATCGAATTCATGTGCGTGCCACGTCGATAATGATACTGAAGATGATAAGCGAGGTGCTGAACAAGAAAACATCCATTTGCAACAAGGTATCAAAAATAATGCAATCCAACTATACATTAGCCTGCTGCAGCAAGGCTTTCTTCATTCATCGCCGTCGTGGTGCGCAAAGCGCTCGAGGATTATGCTCTAAACTCCTTTGAACGCCAAGCTCTTTTCAGCAGCCCAACCCAATGCCCTATATGCCGTATCTACAAGTCAAAAAGGATAGATAGGGCCTCTCTGGCTCTGACCTTTATGGATGTAAAAACGGAAGAGAAAAAAATAGATGAGTCTATTCCAAGATCATACTCCCTCCCAAGTGTGCTGCTGTCGAGTATCTTGTGCTGGCTTGTAGCTTCGATATCCCGGATATGCTGCACCTCCATTCGCAGTCTGAGCTGGACCTGGACTAGCCCGGGCGTCCGAGCGAGCATATCCCGAATTGAAGTCAAATCCACTATTGTTCCGAATTGGCGATGTGGGAGGTGGTGGCTGAACGTAATGTTCTGGTGTCGCATTTGCGAAACCATCGCGGGTATCGCTCGAATACCCTTGGTGAGAAGACGCCGGATAATTCCCCGTGTATTCGTCCTGCGTGTAGGAACGTTGAGGGGACCTGTAACCTGCTTGCGGGGCTGGCGATCTTCGGGCGTTCGCATAGCCGTAACCTGCCTGAGCGCCAGGCGAGCCCATTCGTGGCGGGTTTCCGTATCCATAGCCGGCCTGAGGAGCTGGTGACCTCCGGTCATTACCATTACCATTACCATAACCATCATTGACCGGCATGCCACGGTAGTCGTTATATGACGCGGGTGTGCCGCTACGTCCATATTCGTCATTGTAAGGCCTAGGAGTTCGCGACTGGGGATACTGGGAGTACCCCTGGTCGACATTGGAACGATCGTAACCGTTGTTGTAGTCTTGATGTGGCGTTCGTCGGCCAATAGAGCCAGCCGCCTGAGATGCGTATTGCTGGCCATAACCATGGTTGTCGAACTCATTATTATAGCCTTGTTGGTTCGTACCGTAAGCGCCTGCATTATCATTATGCCCAGCTGCCATGTATCCGTTTGGGTTGCCGGTGCCTGCCGGCGGACCGTAAGGTGACAATGCCTGGGGTGATGTTGAAGCAGGTAGATTAGTCAGGTTCATTTGCGATGGGTTCTGTGCCGGCTTCTTTAATGGCTCCATCTCAACGGACTCTTCTTCTACCAGCACCTTCTTCGAGCTAGCTTCCTCCCAGCTAGGCATGGCAGGTAACGCATCCGCGTCCTTCTTGTTTCCAGTATCGAATTCGGCATACTGTGGCACGCTCGGCTTCATCGAGTCGAAGCCGGCGTGCATCGGGGCGGGTGAGCGATATGCTTGGTCGTGATTGGGAGGGACAAATGGCTCATCCAGGTATTTACTGCGCTTGCCACGAGGAGGACTGCACATCCCACAGCATTCACCACAGCACTTCAGACAGTAGAAGCATTCACAGCAGCACGACAGGCCACAGCAGCAACATCGGATGATGCACCAGACAATTGATAGGGCAATAAGGCCCGCAATAATAAACAACGCAATGACGGGCCACCTGGACGTGGTTAGTTGATATTCTAGTTTGTGAAGAGAAAGCGAACGTACTTGCAGATCGCAGCCATGAAACAGTTGTCCCAACTGGAAAAGGCAGTCGCAGCATCGGTGATATCGCCGGAGATGCTGTCCAGGGACTGACGTTTGCCCATTGCGGCGACGGCGCTTCGCGAAAGCAGATCCGCGAAGGCATCCCCCCAGCTGCGATCTTGGAGACTGCGCTCCATCAAAATGCCGACGTGTGGCATCTCTCTCGACCTGCCGTCCTATGTATATACCAGCAAGTGCGATTCACGTTTCCCAAGATGGCTCACGCTTTCAAGGCCTGCGACAGCGCGATCATTGGAGTATTGTTTCGCAGCTTAAAATGTTGGTAGCGGATGTCTGATCGTCTCTAAGTCGTTCAAGATCTTCCCGTCCCCCAACACAATACAATCAAGCTCGTAAAAGTGCGTGTTTCCAGCTCGTGCGCTAGCGAAAGAATAATGTAAAATAATGGCGTACAATTCCCCAAAAAAGACAATTTCCGTTCGCCGCTTTAGTCCGGCAATGGGCGCGAAAAGAATTGACCAACAGAACGTAGGTGAAGAATACTTTCAAAGGACACCGAGTGATTCAACAAAGCGATTGTCATACAAGCCGAAGGCCGGCTGATGGGAGGTAAAAAGCGATGGTACGAGAAAATTGGCGAAGGATTGGCCTCAGCGTTGCATCGCGCGGTACATGAACTCAAAAAGGAATGACTGCCTACCAGAGTAAGGAACTGAGCACTTGATTTGTCGGGGTCGCTCTCGTGAACCTCAAAAGAGCGTAAAGCGGGAGAAGCAGAAGAAATGAAGAACAGCGATTCCCCCAATGCAAACTACTACTACCCTGGACTACGCAATCCCGCCGCTGGGATTTCTCGGTAAACTTGGAGTGGCATGGTGCAAAGGCTGGGCGCCCTGGATTTCAGTAGTCTGCGTGAACCCCTGAAAACTGGCCCCGCTAAAGCCAGTGACCAATCTGGTACAACTTTAAGTTCCCTCCCCTCTCTTATGTACATTGATTGTGCTTTTTCGAGACCTACGTAGTTACATGTACTCTGCTATAGTTCTCTGCATCCGCGGCACACGATACTACTTTTTCAAGATGATGCTTTTACAATAGAGATGCATGTCGCTCACCAGCTTACAGTAGATAGATAAGGTGTCCCGTCGAGAACCCATGTTTGTCTCAAGCTGCTGCCTGTGAAACATCAGGCATTGGTCGAGAAGGCTGTGTAAGTATAGACAGGCCAGTGAGCTTCCAGCAGAGGCGTTCGTTTTGCTTGCTGCTATTCCTGTGCAAGGCTGAACAAGCGAGAAGAGCAAGCGCTTCGCCGTTCGTCGCGTCTTACTTCTGCCAAGCCTCTCTCTATGTAGTCAGTTGCTTATGCTTATCGACTATTTGTCGACCTAGGACTCAATGTTTCAAGTCGAACAAGCAAAATGCAGATCGACCGTTGTGATCCACTCGCCCAGAGCTATGACTGATATTCCCTCAAGTAATCCTTGTGATGTAGATAGCTTACGTATTGGTACTGCGAAGGGAGCCGGAGTTTCGATTCTCCGTACAACAAATGATAGCATTCAATGTAATCTTTAGATTCTTCGAATTTATATTTCCCTAAGCCATGCGTAGACCAGTGCAATATGTGTCAGGGCTTAGCTGCTTTCAGCTGTTTAATGTAGGTACACTAGCGCCCAGTGTCCCGTGTCTTGGCATCTCCGGAAATGCCAAGCTTCTATCTAGCCGAAGCCAAAAAAGGATTAAGGCGCCATGAGCGGATATCACAGTGGCCCCCGAAATGGTGGGGCGTGCTCGTCTAAAGTCTATCGACAATTATTATCTCTTTGGAAATTGGGAGAGGCTTCACAAGTCCGCTTCGATTGCGATTACCTTCTGCTTGGTGCGTGGTTATGAACCTTGTCGAACATTGCTAGACACCCATGAGGAGGTCCAGAAATAAACGAGCACGTCGCAGCTGGCGCATATTGGGTTGAATGCAGGGCGAGTTTCAGCGTCACCTGTCAAAAGCATAAAGCCATCGCTACATTATGAACTGCCAGCCACGCAGATCTTAATATAGCACTAACGGCGAGACATTGAACGAAGCGTGACAAATGTAGGCATCTCGCCAACTCCAAGAAGTTACCAGTCTCGACTGAATCTTGTTCCACGTTTCCTTTAGCGCCATGCTTCGATCAAAAACATGGTGTGTCTGTCGAGTCTAGACTATGGGATTTCTGGGCGATAGAGCCTCTAAAGGGCCCTGGCGAGTTGTCCAGCTGTTGAATATTTTGCAAGCCTAAAAATGGATATGCCGAACCCGCGGCGCCTGTCAAAATATACCTAGTAAAAAAAAAAGCTTACAGATGGAAAGCGGATCGTAGGTTTAGAGCTACTTCATCAGGATGCCATCTATCTTGGAAGTATAATCTTACTAACCTAGGTTATTCAATGTACTTGAAATCAATAGCCCAAAGTGTTCCTTGTGGCGAAGATATAAAAGTATGACCTTCTTCGACACGTGAACCTGACAAGGAAAGTTGGGCTCAATAGTAATGTACTTGCTCCGACAACGACTTGTATGCTAGGGCTGGTCCTTACACTCAATACATCCTAAATTAGGACTGCCGTTTGGTCCAAATAGCTAAACCCCTTGGGACTTTTATCCAGTATATATACCTACACAACTAACTATCCGGCGCAATGATGGCCCATTCATCGATGTCATAGTAGTCAGTCCTCTAACAGAAGGCTATAGGCATTTACCTTAAGCCGCCGAGTTTCTCTTTCCTTTTAAACACCTGAGTCATCTACTTCGATTAGAACCTTCCTCTTCCTAGTTCATTCTCCCACTTAATAACTAGGCAGTGAAATGGCGCGAGTGGAGGGAGGCCGATTTCACTTGCATTCGATATAAGGGGGTAAGCAGTAAGTATAAGACAACTTGGTCTCTTACACCTTTATCTTTCTGTATCATTACCTTTTTTTTTGGTAATAAATTCAACGTTGGTTTCCTACGACTCGTGTTCATATTGATCCAGCAATTTCCCGTTGATTTCGTCGATACTCACTAGCCCTGGATACGTAATGGCCAGATTGCCTCCCTGACTAGGGCTCAGGGCCAGACAACTTACCGTGAGCCGTTTCAATAGTCAGGATCTGTTGTTTGTAAACTGTAAGTCATGCTAGTGTAATTCGTGCAATTCCTAGTGATAAGATGAGACTGGAAAGAAGACAGGTTCCTCGTCGAACGGGATATTCTTTGACGGGGTCTCCCTCACTGTGGTCGCGCAAAATTCAAGCAGCGCGTAACGGTACTCCAAGCAGCCAAATGTACTCGCCTTGGGAGAATGAGAGCGTATGTATTCAGTCGTCCCGAGAAGAATCTGTTGCCTTACCAAATAAAGCGTCACGTTAAAGCCTGGAATACCCGATACGCAGTGCTACAAAAATAGCTTTCAGTTATTGCTACCAATGTACGCCGATATATATGCCAAAAGCTGCCAAGTCCCGTTGCCACGCTCTATGTAGTACAGAAGACCTGAATGAAATGCGAAAACGCCTGTTTGATAAACCCATGCTGTAGTTCTTGCAGTAGTCTACTCGTGGGGGACTAATTCCGTAGGGAGTAGTTTGCCCCCTTCCGCTTGGCTCCTGCTACTTCCAACAACCGTTTGACCATCCAAATCTGGATCATATTCTTCGCGGCCATTCTTACCGTCTCTCCCCTTGTTATCTTTCAAACTCGCAGACCTGGACATCCGCACGCTTTCGCTACTCTCGCCGCTGTCTGACTCGTCATCGCTGTCATCCCCGAAACCATCGTCAAAGGGGTCTCTGTCGTCTCCCTCATCCTGAGGTATCCGCTCATGCCCCGTCTCTTTCATCTTGATGAAGCTGTCGATGATGTAGTACTGAATGGCGTTCATGATGAGAGGGAATAGCATCATGACGAAGAATATCTGTAGCTGCTCGTTGCCATCGGTCCATCCGAGCGCCCAGTCTCCCACACGTGAAATCCACGGTAATATTAGGAATATCAGCAACACACATATTTTCATGCCGAATAAACCACAGAAATAAATGACGGACTGCTTCAGCCACCACCACACGCTCGGTGGGCTGCCGTAGTTTCCAGACTGTATTGATTCCCGCGGCTTGCCCAAGGGTGTGTAGGCAACAAGGCCGGTTATCACGCGAAGCAGGACTATCAGGATGGGGATACCGATGGTAGTCTAGAAACACAGCCGATCTGAATTAGTCGCCATGATGTCATATATAAGAGACAGATAGGGTGAATAGCTTACATCGATAGCTAAGTTTAATAGGTAAAAGGAGCAAGGGTTAGGGACATAAGGGACTTCTTCCCTTCGAAGCATCCTCACGACAGTCTCGACGCCGGCCGGCTCTAACTTAATGGAAAACCGACCGCTCGTGAGCATGGACATGAAGACGTTGGCGATGTGCACCAAGACGGAGCCGAAGACTTGCTTGGACACGTCGAAGAACCATATTTTGACGGGTCGTTGTGGCCGCTCACGCCAACGCTTGTAGACGAGGGCGAGAAGCGCCAGGCCGCCGAGGGCAAGCTGGACAAGCAGCGCGAAGGGCCCAAGCAGTCTACATTCGCCTTCACCACCACCAAGTATGCCGCCGACATCCTCGTCATAGGCGGCGGCAACGGATGTTGCTGCAGCTGTTATCGTAGACGCTGTGGCTGTGATGAGACCAGCCATTGAGGATGACGACAGGGGTCCGGCGTCCATCGTTGCGGCCGATGTAGCGACAGCAGAGGCATCGACCGTGAAAGGTAGAGGCATCTGTCTGGTATGGTCTCGTGACGCGTCTCGTGAGGTGTTGGTACAGATGGCAGAGGCCCAGCCTAGAGGCAGATGGAGATAGGGACGCGAGGGGCACGAACTTCGAGCAAGGAGGCTACGGTCAGTGACGAAGGACAATGCAGACGGATCGACATTCGGTTTCGGCGGGCGGATCGCGGCTCTAAGTTTAGGGCGATTTGTCGCTGACCCCCCTTCTCGGAACGAGTAACCGGACACCTACGGCGGCCAGGGGAGATTTCGGGAGTCGGACAGAATAGAAAGGCGACTGGCAGGAGGCTAGTCAGATGGACTATGCATTTCCGACTCGAGAAAGAGAAGATCAGGCAGTGAGTATTTCCTAGGAACAATATAGGAGTCGTTGTCTCGAGCGGTGGCTCTGTTAGCCTAGATTAGGTAGAGGCTGGAGGCTAGATTAGCCCCCCAGGCTCCAGGCCACTACTGCCTGCCAAGGCTTTTCAATAGTGCCCCACTCATATTAAGTGGAAATTGGCCAGATACCCATAGGTACCTACGCATTACTGTAATCAGTAACCTAAAGTTTAGGGTTGTATATCAAAGACATAAAGTTTGAACATGTTTAAGCATGCTTAGTTTGACTACCTACCTAAGTGGCTTCATTGTCAATCATGGGGATCCTCGGCATTAGTTACATCCCATGCGGATTATTTATACTGTCAGAGAAGGCTTAATGCATTGATTTCGAATTGTATTTAGGGCGCAAAAGTATTAGCAAGGCAAGGGCATGTTTTCATTCTGAAACAAAGACGAATATCTTTATCCGTGAGAAAACCATCACGGATATCCTAGCAATGAGCTCGTTGGCCCCGCAAACGTTCCATAGTACAACAGAGTTAGGTACAAGCCATTCTCCCTCAAAACCATTGCTCATCCGATTGGCGTCAAGATGACACACATCGACAGAATTAAAGAGTAATGGACGATGAAACAGGGGATAGCTGGGACGGTTTATTCACGTCCTCGTAAGATGATGCCATAATTAGATGCTTGTGCCCGTAGTCGTATGGTGCAGTTGGCCGACTTAGGAGACAGAGATCTTGGTCGGCCTCTGCGGAAGAAACCCACGCACAAAAGTCAACGCTGCTTTCCGTGCGTGGCGCGCAACATCATCCGGCTTGCTTTTCTTTTTGTCCATCACCGGGATCGGCTTTCCCTTGATCGACGATCGTGTCGTGGAGGTAGAGCCGGAGGAGGTAGAAGATGAAGACGGGACTGCAGACGGAGCGCGAGCACGAGTCTGGAGCCTATCCGCAGGCCCGTCTAATCGTCAATCGATACTGTATTGTTTCTTGAGCTGACCTAAACTTTCCTGGCGGGTTTGTACGTCGTCTTTCGACTCCTTCATCTTGAGGGTCTTCTCTGGTTGGTGCCATAGCACTGCATCTCGGTTAGCTGATCTGCCATGCAGTAACAGTCCTGCGTCGTGCAACGTACCGACAAGGTATCTGTTTTGGAAGTTGAAGCCGTTCAGCTTCTCAAGGGCATTCTTTGCGTCCATCGCATTCCAGAAGACGACATAGGCGGTACCCTTCGTTTCGCCAGAGATACCCTTGCGGATTTGACTTGATGCTAGTTAGCGGCATGAAACGCTACAACATGAATATATATGGAGGTGTGAGTGAGTGGCCGTACCGGATGATGCCCGTCTCGTCAGGGTCGAAGAGCTTGAAGAGGTCGCCGTCTGTGACTTCGTAACTGAAAGACCAGATGTTAGAACATGGTCGGTCGTCGGGGGTGAAATTCGCTTAGCATCATGATGACTAACTTGAGGTTCTTGATAAATAAGACTCTGTATGACAATACGTCAGTACACTGGGTCGTTGAGGGGCTTGTGACCATGGGCATATAAGGATGGGCGCGGCGACTCACGGCAACTGCTCGGGGGCAAGCTTTCCGGCGCGACTCATATCTTGATGGCTGTAAAAGTCGTGGCTGCTAAGGGAGGTCCTAGTAATTGCACGATAGTGGCTTTGCTCGAGGGGAGTGGATGTTGGGTTGAGGATCGGGGTAGAAGCCGATGCACGAGACGTGGTTCAAGGGTATTGAGTTTGGAGAAGTGAATCTCGAATGCTGAGGACGGCGACAGCACCATGACACGGACCGATCGGGGTATGCAGCCCCACTTCTTTGATCCTCTCCGGCCACGTGATAAGATAACTTGGCGTGCTGCCTCTTGCATACCTACCTAATATATTTTTGAAGTACTTAGGTACATACATGTTAAATTCCATGTTCATTCACTTCATCTGCTAGACTTGACACTTAATCGTATTGACTACCTGCTTCATTCCCTTCACTACCTTGTTTATTTGCCATTGCCTCGCACGTCCCACCTCCCTTATTTATTGCGCACTTGCCGCTTTCTCGCAATTAACTTGCATTACGATGGCGCAACTCACTACATCTTGCACCCCCCAACGTCTCGTTATCCCAAGGTTCCTTCTGCTTTTCCGACCGAGCATCGCACGCAGTAATAGCGATTGACGCCTGCCGTGCTGCACACCATGTACCCCGACTGGCCGCGATCCGACGCGGACCTGGTGCCGCTGCCACGCTGCAACGGCCCCAAACTGCAGCCGTTCGACTTTGGCGGCCCGCAAGCGATCGAGTTCCTTAAGTATGTCGGCGAGGGCCTCCACGCACACGTTTTCAAGGTGGTCATCCGCGGGCAAATCTATGCGCTAAAACTGGTAAGGCACTACAAGAGATACAAGAGACGCTATATAACAAGGCGAAAAAACAACTAACTTACTTTATGTTGTAGTTCCGCTTTGTTTATGACGACGACTGGATTGGCCCCGCGGCAGATACCGACCCCAACGACCGCGAGCTGAACAGCGCCTTTTACGACTACGGGGATCCTTTTAACTGCGAATGCCGCGCTTTTGGACGGCTTCGCGAGGCTGGGCGTGAGGAGCTTGCGGTGCGCTGCTTCGGCTACATGCTGTTAAACGAGAAGCACGAGCGCGCCATAGCCGCCCAATTCCCTAATGTCCACTTCAACGGTAATATCTACGCTCCCTCGGGCGATGATATGCGTACACGCTTCCTCGGCCGAGACGGTCGTGCACCGCCCGTCCGCGGCATCGTGAAGCAGTTCGGGCACCAATTTGAAGAAGAGGCAGAACAGCTATGGCCAGCGCTTGCACGTAAAACCCTCCGCGATATTAAAGCGCTACAACAGCTTGGTATTATACGTATCGACGTAGCAGAGCGGCAGATGATCGACGATAAGTTTTCTGACTTTAGCACGGCTATAACAGTACCGCATTTTATTACGACACCCGAGTTAAACCCACACTTAACACCAGCGATGCGGTCGGCTATGGAGCTTGACACGTTTAAGCTGGCTATAGGTGATTACCTCGAGTTTGACGAGATGGTGTATGGCTGGAACATGGATTATGCTTCGCACGGCAGCAGCCGCCGCCGCCGCTACATCGATGTCTGCGCGTTCCCCGGCGGACGTGGCTGCCGGCTGAAGTACCAACTGCGTAACAAGGCTCGGGAGAACGTTTTTACCTTCGTGGACCCGAGACGTTACGACTGGAAAACGGGAAATAAAAAGAACAAGCGCCGACGGCAGAGAACTCGTATATGGATGTATAATTGTAGCGACAGCAAGTTAGTTGAGGATCTCAAGGCGCCCTGGCCGATGGGGTATACACAACAGTGGGATTACAAAGACGGCTTTATTTTTCCGCGTGTTTAGCTTTAGCTCGCTGCCTCTATGTATTCATCCTACTACTCTATTTTTCTTTTATCCCTTGTCTATTGTTACAGATAAGTGAATCTAAATTGATCACTACTAGTGAGAGGTCAATTCAACTATAGTTCAAGAGATCCTCCTGTATGAATAGCTTGGCCTTAATTCCAACAATTTGTAGATAGAATTTGACAACGGACCCATACCTCTGAAGGTATTACAAGCCTATCAGACCTCCAGTCTTTAACACTTCCAAATTGTTTCGTTGCAACATATGTTACGGAGAGTAGGAATAGTGGGGTACGGTGTTCCAAGGTAAGTTTGGACCGTCAAGCTCTTGCATGAAGTAGAAAGGCGTATTTGATTATAAACATTAAAGATTAACTGAAAATCACTGGCAGAGCATGAATATTGAAGTGAAATCGCCCCATTCACGTGTAGGTAACTAATTGGTTTTGGCAGCTTATTACCAGGCCAGACCATGTACTTAGGTTACCTATGCGTTGACGGGTCCGCTTAGACTAATTAGGTAGTTTATATTGGTGTCGGAACAGCAGCCTGGCCTGAGCTCTTACGTTATGGGTGATAACCCCCGAAACAGACTTGGAAGATTCAACAAACACATCGAGGTTCCCTCTTAACGACAATGAAGCTCTAGATTGCAGCCACACTTCGATTCTCTTCGTACCGCCTTAGTATCATCGCCTGCCTGGCTGCAGCCGCCTCCTTGCTCTTCAAGCAACTCGTGTTTTCTCCGTCTTCGCTGTGACGACCACCGATAAATATCCGCTGCCGCCGATTCATAATAGCTCACAATACTCGATTGGTAATGGATGTCCTGTAAGCCGGCTTACAGCAGACTCATGCCATCTGCAATACCGCCCGAGTACTTGATGGCGTCGTCGCCGACCAAGAAACGGAGACGAGAGGACAACGGGGAGCAGGTGCTATTGTACGCCCCCCCTCTCCGAACAGAACATTAGTTTTGCCATGTTGACTAACATTTGCGGTTCTCTCTCTAGAAGTTCTACACTCGAAGCCCCTCAGAACCGCTTGTCTGCCATAAATCCCAATGAACGATTTATCAGGCCCCAAAATCGAGGCCCCGCCTCACCCTTTGGTGTCTCGCGGAAGGTCGTTGCTCTACCCGTGAGCAAGAAGTTCCGACTCGTCGAGGATCACCACCACGAACAGCTGCACAGCCACTACCTACACGAGAACGACTTCCCTCCCTCGGCCCCCTTGCAATCACAGCAATCCTACTTCTCTCACGCCCACCCCGAACAAACCCAAGCTGCCTCTACCTCACCACAGCAGACCCGATCCGCCAACGCCAGAAACGGCTCTTCCGCACTACTCAGCCCGTGTCACATATGTCACCGGAAACCTACCAAGAAATCCGACCTCGACTCCTTTGGTGACTGTATGGGGTGTGGCGAAAGGACATGTTTCGTCTGCTTACGTGCCTGCCAAGGTTGGATACCAGACGCAGAGCACCGCACACCGACTGAGGCAGAGGACTTGTCGGCATCATTCACTATGCACGACGTAGATGACGAAGGAAGTGCCCACCATCACGCTGAAAGAATTGCCGCTACGCAAAAACCTCAGCAGAGGCAGAAGAAAGGCGAGGGGGGCGGAGATAGAGACGAAGACGTAGTTAGGAGCTGGAAAGGCCGCGGCCACCGCGATGTCATCTGCAGTCGGTGCTGTGTCGAGCAGGGGAGTGAGGGTGACGTCGTCTGTTTAGGTTGCCTGGCTGGGATGGAAGGGACCTGAAAGGGCCCCCCATTAACTAGATAGGCTAATGGGTGGTCAACGGTGTTTATAAAGGCAAACGGCGCGTTGATTTCGGAGGTCAGACAGAGCTCACGGATAATATTTGGGATGGTACTAACGATATTGCTGAAGTATCGCCAGGGAACTACTGGCTCACCGTCACGATTGGGGTTTGGGAGGGGGTAGGTTTATCAGCGCCTCTTAGTCTTTGAGCATGGCTCTGGAGTATATTGCATGGCGTGGAAATAGGCATAACGTGGGAATGAATTGGTCCTAGTTCGAGATACCACGAAATATCATTGCTGGGAGAGGCGTGTATATATGTTTCGGGAGAAACTATGTATGTATCTACGAGAGAGCGCCCGTTCGGTTCGGACGGCTGCGATTTAATCCTAATACATTTGGCGTCGCCCAGAGTCGAGAATAAAGTCATCTATTTATTCGTAATAACGTTCACATATTTTCCGCTCAACTCATGCGAATCGTGGTGCACTAAAGTAAACATAACGATATAGTCAGTTTTTATAGTCCCAGTCAAACATAGTATTAGCTTGCCATGCGTGGAGTACACGGCATTTACAAAGTCTTTCATTCATGATCTATTTATGTGCTTGTGCTGTAAAAATAAGATCCAGCCAGCTCTGTGGCTACGTCCGTATTCGTACATCCAAACCAGCACCATCCGTTCATCCCTAGTCCGCGAAAGATGGCCCCTTTAGTTGTATTGCATGTACGTCGCGGTCGAGTTAAACTTCAGATTGCCCTTGATGACCTTGTCGACGGCACTCAGGAAGTCCTTCTCGGAAGCTACCTTTCTTCTGGCTCGAATGGCGAACATGCCTGCCTCGGTACATACACTTCGCAGCTCGGCACCCGTGGCGTTGGGGCAGAGACGCGAGATCAGCTCCCATCGGATATCTCTCTCGACTGACATGCTCTTCGCGTGGATGCGTAGAATGTTGGCTCTGCCCTCGAGGTCGGGAAGGGAGAATTCGATCTTTCGATCGATACGACCTGGTCGCATCAGGGCAGGGTCTAATGTGGACGGCCTGTTTGTGGCAAACATGACCTTGATGTTTCCTCGGGCATCAAAGCCATCTAGTTGTGTAATTAATTCCAGCATAGTTCGCTGGACCTCATTGTCTCCACCAGCGCCATCATCAAAACGAGCACCACCAACTGCGTCAATTTCGTCAAAGAAAATGATGCAAGCCTTCTTCGTCCTTGCCATCTCGAAAAGCTCTCGAACCATTCTGGCACCCTCACCAACGTACTTCTGGACCAGTTCGCTGCCGATGACTCGAATGAATGTGGCGTCTGTTCTGTTGGCGACCGCTCGGGCGCAGAGGGTCTTGCCCGTACCGGGGGGGCCGTACAGCAGAGCACCCTTTGGGGGGTCTATTCCCAGGTTGACGAACCGTTCAGGCGATAGCAGCGGCATCTCGACGACTTCTCTTAGCTTCTCCACCTGCTCCTTGCAGCCACCCACATCACCGTACGTCACGTCCGGCTTTTCTTCTACCGTCATCATAGTGACGCTTGCATCGATCTTGGGCGGCAAAGGGAGCAGGATCTGATACTTGTTACGGTCGACGCCGACGCGCATGCCCTCCTCGATATCAGTCGGCGAGACACGCTCGCCCAGTTGCACAACAAACTTGGCAATTTGCTTGACATTGATCACGTATTTGCTTTTCGACTCGTCCTTCTCATCCGCAATAATCTTGGTGCACCGCGCTACCTGAAGTGGTTGTTCTTCGGACATTCGTTGCCTGTCAGCGGCGACATCCCATAGATGTGGCGGGGCGAGCCCTGTATCAGATTCTTTGACACCAATCTTCTCGTCCACGCTTTGCTGTTTCTCTTTGATCTGCTGCTCTAACTTCTTGATTGCGGTTCCGTAGGGCGCAGCACCGTATGTCTTTAGAACTTGGATATCCCTGCCTTGGGTTAGAATCTGGTGCTTCGGAAACTCGGAGAGACGGTGGCGCATACTCGTCGGAAAGGGGTTGGATCTTCTTCTCTTCTATTTCATCGTCGGCAAAGTTCTTCTTATACTTCTCCCAATTCGACCCCGTAGCGGAAGGCTGAAGTGACAGATTAGCCAAGGTACATGATAGTGCGAAGTACCATACGTACCATGGTGACAGTTGGGCCCACTAGGAAAGGCAATCGAGCAGGATGATGTGTAATGACACGAATCGAAGAATAAATATAGACAGGCGGGTAAGAATTAAAATGTACTGGGGAAATACCACGGGGAATCGGGTTGTGGTTTTATGAGTGTGAAGGCAGCGATGGTATTTAGAGACGGTGATGATGGAATAGGCAAGGCGAATGCTGAGAGTGATGGGCGAGGTGTTAGAAGCTTAGGCCAGCCGACCGACCAGCTGGGGTTGGTTGCATAAGCTCTTGATTGCCTGGAAAGGGACCCAGCCAGCCAGCTGGAGCTGCCGAGATGGACTAGTCTAGGTCTGTACTAGGTAATCAGCAGCCTCGCAGCTACCCCCGAAACTTATAGAAAAAATAATAATAATTCCCATCACAGCCTACAGCGGGGGTAGATAGGTTTATCGTATCTATCTGCCTTTGAAAAGCATCCCTCCCCACCATCCAACCAAACACCATATTGGAGGCGGGACGCAAAGACAGCGTGCAACAATAACAATAACAAACACTCCGAAACCATTCGTGCACAGTAAAAGGGAGAGAGGATTCGGTCAAATCAGTTTGATTACATTCCTCCCAACATGGCTACCACAGCTCCACCAAGCGGTGCCAGCACTGGTGTCTTTAGAGTATGTCGCCCACGTTTGCTCACCAAGCCTGCTGCTGACTATTCAACAGGACAAGGAAAAGCCTGTGGCGGTTCGCTCGTCCAACATTGTCGCTGCTAGAGGTATTACTGCCTTGATCCGAGCCGTTACTAGACTTTCGTCGCTAAGCCAATATTACAGCTGTTGCCGATGCTATAAGAACGTCGTTGGGCCCCCGGGGCATGGATAAAATGATCCGGAGCGGCAAGGGCGAGACCATTATCACGAACGATGGGCATACTATGTTGAAAAGCATGGCTGTCATGCATCCCACCGCCAAGATGCTCGTCAATCTCTCTTCTGCCCAAGACGTAGAAGCCGGTGATGGAACAACGTCTGTCGTGGTCATATGCGGCGCCTTGCTCGGCGCCGCCGACCGATTGCTCTCCAAGGGCATCCACCCTTCAGTCATCTCCGAATCCTTCCAACGAGCTGCTGCTGCTGCAGTCCAGATCCTACACGACATGTCGCAACCCGTTTCTCTTTCCGACAGCGCCGCCCTTCTCCAAGCAGCCAACACCTCGCTATCGTCCAAGATCGTCTCACAATATTCAGGTCTTCTAGGTTCCATGGCCGTAAATGCCGTCACAAAAACAATAGACGTCAAGACGGCTGACAATGTCGACCTCAAAAACATCAGGATTATCAAGAAAGTCGGAGGTACAATAGAAGACAGCGAACTAGTTAATGGGCTGGTTCTCACACAGCCCGTCATAAAGGCCGCCAGTGGACCTGTGAGAATGGAGAAGGCGAAAATTGGGTTAATTCAGTTCCAGCTGAGCCCTCCAAAGCCAGATGTGAGTGCTTCTGCATGCGTGCACCGAAGCTGTCAGTCACTAATCTCTATTAGATGGAAAACACCATCTCAGTCAACGACTACCGTCAGATGGATAAAATCGTCAAGGAGGAGCGACTATATCTCTTAGACTTAGTCAAGAAGATCAAGAAGGCGAAGTGCAACGTTCTCCTAATTCAAAAATCTATCCTGCGTGATGCTGTCAACGACCTGTCGTTGCACTTCCTAGCAAAACTCAACATCCTTGCGATCAAAGATATTGAACGGGACGAGGTTGAATTCATTTGCAAGTCTACTGGCTGCAAGCCAATTGCAGATATCGACTCTTTCACCGAGGACAAGCTGGGAAGTGCTGACCTAGTGGAGGAAGTTCAATCGAATGGGGCCCGGATGGTTAAGGTTACGGGAACTAAGGCAACGGGCAAGACTGTGTCTGTAGTGTGCAGGGGCGCAAACAGCTTAATTCTCGATGAGGCCGAGCGTTCACTGCACGACGCACTTTGCGTCATCCGGTGTCTTGTCAAGAAGAAGGCTCTCATTGCAGGTGGAGGTGCTCCTGAAATTGAGATAGCAGCTCAACTCTCTAAGCAGGCACGTTCCCTGACCGGTACCGAAGCCATTTGCTGGAAGGCATTTGCCGATGCTTTGGAGATCATACCCACTACGCTAGCTGAGAATGCCGGGCTGAACAGCATCAAAGTTGTCACAGACCTTCGGCACAGACACGAGATGGGCGAGAAGAATGCTGGTGTCAGTATCAGGAGCGGAGGCGTGAACACAAATATCGCCAAAGAAAATGTGCTTCAGCCGCTGCTAGTGAGCACAAGCGCCATAGAATTGGCAGCAGAAACAGTCAAGATGATACTCAGAATCGACGACATCGCATTGACGCGGTAGAGCGGAAGGTAGGCTGAAGGGAATGTAATATAACGGACATATAATGTCATGGACACATGCTCAGGATGTTCAATAGATTCCCCCACCACCCACCATGAATGAACACAGAATTCTCCATGGTAACACAACAAATACACTCGCCAACATGAGTGAAATCTGTCTATAATGACCATCGCAGCGAAGTGCCTTTTTTTATATATAGGCATAATGTAGTTCCTCCACGAGTCTTCAAGCTTTGTCATTCCGCCGTCTCCGGTTCCCCAACGGTCCCCGCGCCGGGCGGGGCAATGAGGGGCTATCTAGGTTACTTTTGTGAATGGCGTCACTGGCCATCCGTCTATATGCGTGTGCTACGCCTGCTGATTAATAATCTCGCAATAGTTTACCCTCGCTTTATAACCAATTCGGATTTTAAGAGGCCTGCGCCCTTCCATAGAACTCCGTGGTTCGCGGGGTATAACAACGGTCTAGATATACAGATACAGCCGCTGCCCCCTTTCGGCGCACTCACTCAAGCGTGTCTGTCACATTTTCTATGTCCTTTCGAATCGCATCTCGCCCAGCACTTATAGTGTCTCGTCGAGTATCTGCGATCGCGTCTCATATCTCACGTACACATCCTTTGCTAAATTCCACAACACCTATTCCTGGTTCTGTCGGCACTAGTCGACATTTCGCAAGCGCAATGGCCCCAGTCCCCAACACTATGAAGGGCGTCCTCATCAACAAGACGGGTGGCACCGAAGTCCTGGAGTACAAGACCGATATCCCTGTACCTACGCCTATCGATGGTGACATTCTTGTAAAGAACGATTTCATCGGCGTTAACTACATTGATACGTAAGTGGTTGTTATTTTAAGATTGCCATATCCGTTTCCCTTATTAGTCCCCTATGTATTAGCCCGAGCCCGTCTTACCGGGGTCTGTTGCTGTTCGAAATGAGTAGCAGTATTAAACGCCCTGGCCAGAAGGGGCCGATTTATATTGAAACGCAAGAGTAGATTAACACCAAAGAGTATCTCTGACATTGCATAGATACTTCCGTACTGGCCTCTACCCGGCGCCACAGTTCCCCTATATCCTCGGCCGCGAGGGAGAAGGGACGGTTGTCGCTGTGGGCGAGGGCGATACGCTGGATATGAAAGTGGGCGATAGAGTCGTTTACTTGGGAGAGCGCGCCTACGCAGAGTTCACGTCGGTGCCGGCCGCACGAGCCATCAAGATCCCCAAATCCTTCGAACCGGGAACCGCCGCCGCGGGTTTGCTGCAAGGTTTGACAGCTCTGACTCTCATATGCGAGGCGCACGCTGTGAAGGAGAACGACTGGGTACTTGTTCACGCCGCGGCGGGCGGTACGGGACTGCTATTGTGCCAGCTCCTGAAAGCCATCAAGGCCAATGTCATCGGTACCGTCTCCACGCCCGAGAAAGCCAAGCTGGCGACGGAAAACGGTGCCACGCATGTCATCAACTATAGCCACGAAGACGTCAAGGCGCGCGTCATGGAGCTCACGGGCGGACAGGGCTGCATCGCTGTCTTCGACGGTGTCGGCAAGGCCACCTTCGACCTCAGCCTCGAGTGTGTGGCGCGCAAGGGCACTCTGGCGTCTTTTGGGAATGCCTCGGGCGCCGTGCCGCCCGTCACCATATCGCGGCTCTCAGCTAAGAATGCCCGCTTGCTGCGACCTACGCTGTTTAATTACATTTCGACCAGGGATGAGTTCGCGGGCTATACCGACAACCTGTTTGAGTTCATCAAGAAGAAGGATTTCAACGTCCGCGTGCATGAGATCTACCCCCTTACTGAGGTGAAGCGTGCCCATGAGGATCTGGAGGGCAGGAAGACGACGGGCAAACTACTTCTTGATCCCTCAAAATAAGGGGCCTAGATGAAAAGCCTAGCTAATTAGGGGGCTCGCTCCATTCATTTGCTAGGTTATAATAAAGTCTTAACCTAGAATTCAATAAATTTCTATGAGCTCATATATCGAGTAGGCGTGTGCTCATATGTTTTAAGTTCAATATTTATCGGGCACGCAGACACAGTATTTACAAAAACATATCTCGTCAGCTGACTTAGGTCTTTATGTATAACCCCTTTCTCCTATTCTTTAAACCAGTCAATTATTTCCTGTATCTGATTTCCGGGCTTAATCAACGGGACAACTTTTAAGGAACTGGATATTAACGAGATATCCTAAAAACGTAAGTGCAAGTAGATCAGGATAGAAAATAGTACCAATTCTATTGGAACCAGACTTCACTCAGGGACTATTAAGCCCTATTCATTTCCCATCTTCCCGTTATTACTATCTCCATGAAATGTACTATTCAAGCATTATAAAAGCCCGTCTTTATTCACACACTACTTATCGTTATTAGAACCAGAGGACCAGAGTCAACTATTTTAAGCATTAGAAATCTTAAGCAATAAGAATCATGTTCTTGCTTTCCATGCTATTGTTGAATCCATGCACTATGTTTAAGAAGTTCAGAATTGGGCGATTTGTTGGAAGAGGCTTCTCGAGTTAATATAACGGGGCCTAAACGTGTCAAACGATTGTTATACTTGTTAGTTTTAATAGATTGGGAGCGCATCACTAGTAATTTACTAGCGGTAATCTTCGCTGCTATAATGCTTATTTAGAACCGACTATTAATAATTTTAAATGTCTTCTTAGGATCGGTTGTTAATCTCCCTGAGTTGCTGCTTAAGACTTTACGCAAGAGTCTGCATAAGGTCCTGTCGAAAGGGAACACTTTGGGTTTATGCTCACGTTTATAGCAAAGAAGCACAGTTAAGGGACGGATTAAACCAGGTATATCGTGCAAGATCCGGTAAGAAGTGGAGGAAAATAATATAGATGTAAATATTAATTCTGGTTTTATAACTATGCAACTAAGGATTTCCAAGCTCCTGGAGATCATATATAGTCTGGAATAAGAACGAAGGAAAAAAGAAGAAGACATGTGTGTATAGTAGTATAGCGAAACAACTATATCGAGCGAGCGAGAAGGGAAAAAAAGTCAATAATCTGATTTCGCCCGGACTTGAACCGGAGACCTTCAGTGTGTTAGACTGACGTGATAACCAACTACACCACGAAACCAAGCTTTGTTGCGATAGTGACTTGGTCTCTACACCGAAACTACGTTGTTGACACTGCGCTACATTGGCCAAGTTTGTAGATTACACCAGCCACTGTCTGCTACTCAAAACTTTGGCATGGGAAGGTTCTCCCGAGATATTCGGAATCAATCCTAGTATTGGAAATCTCTGGTATTGTCTGGACTTTGCTTGCGAGGCAGTGTTGTTGACCGCGCTCTTGCTAATCACGTTGATTGAGAAGAATTCGTTGGTGATCCGAGTGTACTTCAACGTCGCTCAGTGCCACCGGCAGGCTGCGAGTTAGTATCTGATTTATTAAAATATACATTTGTAGATATATCGAGATCCGCTGACTGAATGATGAGATATCCATCATCTAGGAAAGGAGGGGAAAAACACAAGGAACTGTCGATGAGAGTTCATTCACATAAACAGGTTGAGTTTTCCCCTGAGAGGACGAGATGTTCGCGGGCCCCATGTCGTTAGTCCGTGCTAATGTCGAATTGCGCTTACAAGCAGAGCAGAAGACAATAAGAGCACCAATGCACAAAACCCAAACTCCAGCACCAATTCCAGCACATGCCGCAATAGTCTTGCCATATGTCATCCAGGCCCCTCTGATTTTGTCATAAGAGCTGTAGTTGTCGAAAGAGAGAGTGTAGGAGGCCCACGACGCGGCCCAAGCCCATGCAGTTATCCAGAAGATCACACTCAGGAGCTGGCCGATTATAAAGACAATGCGGTAATAGAACTGGGGTACACAACGCTCTATAACGAGCGTGCCGCCGTAAATGAGTAATGTCCATATTGACTGGACAGAATTAGTTTCCGAAGTATTTGGCTTCATCAAGTTCTCGAAAGGCTTACAACAAACAGCAAGAAGCATGGGACATCTGATTCGTAGTAATAGTTGCCAGACAGTGATTCAGCATAGGCAGCCAGGGCCAGCACGGCGATGGATAGCAATATTATCAACCCTACAACGTATACGAAGAACTTGGGACACATAGGAGCTCCGCGGGCGACAAATCTATACGACGACATAGCAAGAACGTTTCTATGTGATAGATTTTCGCGGAAGGCCCCGAATCAAGCGGCGGGAGGGCTTTCTGCTTTCGGAGAAGGGTGTAAAATAAATACAAAAGAATATATAAGCTAACGTTGTGTTTACATGCTGACTGAGTGGAATGTCTCGCAGGTGAGAGCTGATAGGGGAACACTTAATACGGCAGGATGTCTTATAAAAAAAATCTCTTTCTGATCCAGACGTGTGCATGACTGCCTTGGGCATAGTCGCCTGAGATCAGATATCAAACGAGTTGCGCCAAGAATACACGATGGCGCTAATCATATAGTCAAGCTGCATAAGTCTCAGCCACAGACCGTTCTAGACGCGGCACTGGTGGTGATATGCCAACAACATGACTTGTCTTCGCTAGTACGGTCATGCCGCGAAACTGAAGGCCTGTTGCGGGCAATCTACGTGTCTGTTCTACAGATGAGCAACTAGACTTTTCTGGGTGAGGGAAGCCATTCTATTAAACTGCGTGCAATCAGGGATGCCTTATAACAGCGAGAAAACATTGACGACGAGTATTGGCACAGGCTAAACAATTCATAACACGCAGGAGCCTAGGGCGTATAGTCTAGTCTGCAGGAGCACCTATTTAGTCGGCGCCACCGAATTTCTTCTAATTTTCGTCTTGAACTTGGAAGCTGCAAGTACCTATTTAGCTAGAAACCTGGTCTGTGCTTCGATAAATAGCAGTGCGGATAGCTTCCTTCCTTTTCACCTGCTAGGTCTCGACCTATCGCGCCTGCTTTCTGATTCTGCGCTTCAAGGTGAGGTAGACACCTCCTACCTGCATCAGGTATGGAGTACCTACATATAATATTTACCTAGATCTAGGCAGGCGGAAATTAGTAGGAGCTTGTGTTCTGGCATCAGGCAAAACACCTACACAGCCTTGTTGGGTACTACTCTGGCAATCATACATGATCATAGAGCACTTTTCCTTACGTCTAATTGAGATGGAGTCTGATGACAGTACTGGCTTGTCATCAGATCATTACGCCCGGGAAAACCATCTAACAATCGACTCCCAAATTGATCCCCTCTCTCTTGTCCTACAGATCCATGGTTCCATTCCTCAACCTATATCGAGTGGTCTGATAACTGATGCCTCTCTCCCTCGACTTCATCTTCCAACTGGCGCCTCCCAGGAGCAACTAGAAGTGCCTGAAGAATCCATTAATTTACTAGCTTGCGCTCTTGAATATGGAGACATCAACTTGGGTGCCCAATATCAGATGCCACTGGAAAAATACGAAGCGCACAAGCGTCTTGCTGAATTCAAGATTGATCTCCCGGCTCTAATTAGCGACCCAGACTATGACTGCTATGAGCTCGCAAAGGCTATCCGGAAGCAACAGCAGCCAAATCTTCGCCGTGAGATGATTCCATTAGAAAGACGAAACCTTACCAACGATGAAGGGCTCGTATTTCCCGATTCAGTCCACCAGTTCAGACGTAAAATCGACCAAGGAGTGTATCACGAGAAGCTTGATGTACCTAAAGAGGCCATACAACACCTGGTTCATACCCTTCAGGATGACTGGCATTACAGTGAAAACCATCAATTTCTGAGAGAAATGATGCCTGGTCCAACTGTATGTCTGACCTGTAGCATCTTCTTCTTTCCCTAGACTCACATGCTTCAGCTCGTGCGCAACTTGGCGGTCACTCCTCCACTTAGCCCATACGATGAGCACGAAGAGGACTTCGTCCCAGATATTGATGTCTGTGAAGTTCCAGTTGCGTCTGACTTGAGTTCTATGCTTAGTGACGATCTAAAGGCAGCCGAGTCCGCCGCCCTTCAAAAGGAGCATGGAAGGGATTTGTCGCCGACAATTGACACCGTCATGCTACCGTCGTCTCCTTTACTTGATCCGCTAAACCTTTTTATACAGCAATCGAAAATCAGTTCAATCAGAATGGAAAGCCCTCCCTCACCGATGACTTCTCCATCTCAATGCACCAACGAAGGAGTTGACATTCCGGCACTATTGAAGAGTATAGATATAGATCATGCATCACCAGATTTGGAATCCTCGGGAGCAGGTGATGTGCAGACTGATGGTAAAGATGGCATCTTTGACCTCGACCTTGAGGCAGTCATGAAGGAGAGCGCAAAGGCAGTGCTGAGGGGGATCGAACAAGAACAAATTAGCATGGCAGATGCCGTAGCTCGAGTTGAAGTACCGGTCCTAGATTTTTCCATCCAAGAACCTGAGTGGCACAACCTTCCTATGGACACTTTGGCTCACTTAAAATGGCTATACGAGTCGCACAACATAAAGATATCTCCTTGTCCAAGGCATTCTCGGGCAGACTCGAAACTTCGTTGGCTTCCATTTCTAAAGAATATTGACCTAAGAATATTGACAAAGGAAACTATCAGCTGTGAGAGGGACTTGTCGCAAATGGCCAGCTTCCCAGATAGCAAGGAGGTTCCGACTAGTGCGGACTATGTATGGAAACGACCGGGCTTCGCCATATTGCGCGAGTTAGAAGGTGAAGAATATCTTGAGGAGATAATATCACCTATAAATACGATACCCAATCTAGCAAGTCTGGCCAGAAAGCGGCGGCTCGAAATGAATGTGGTAGAGCTTGAGATGAGTTCTTTATCGGGTAAGGGCTTGTCTACTGCCGACCTTGTTGTCAACCCCCTGTCCCTACACAAGCGCGAGACCAATCTTCTATCCAGCATGGAATCCAATTCGGCTATCTCAAGTTTGCTTTCGAATTATATCGACTTACGTACAGCAAAGCGCCGTAAAGAAGACAAGAGCTCGTACTTTATGTCTACTTCTGAGCTTAAAGTTGGACTACAACCATCATCCATTCGAGGACCGCCGCGGTTAGAAGAAAAAGTGACTAGTCGTAGCAAATCTGTGACAGTTGGACAACCACAGAAGAAGAATACACTGCAGGCTCCGTGCACCTGTTTAGACATTCCTAGGGCGCCCACGAAAATCATCAAGGGGTTGACTCTTAGCAGAAAGCTATTCTTCGGCCTTGAAGAACTGTATCCCGAGGCCACGATTATCGAGCGCGATTTCGATCGGTGGAACGCAGTCGCCGGGGACTCAGTTCTGAGCTCGACCCTCGCATCATCTCTTGCGGCCGAAGCAGACGTCATAGTCTCTCCTACTACGGGGATTATCGTAACAACACTGCTAAAAGCCATACAGAAACCCCCGCCTGGCCACAGGGGCCAGTCCCCGATTCGCGAGCGCATTAGCTGCGTGGCATTGCGCTACGAGCGATTGATCGTATTCGTGTCCGAAGCGAGCACCGTAGATGAGACAGTACGTGACTTGACGCCTCCAGAAGCCATAGCGTATGCAGAATTTGTTGGCTTCACAATAGGCCTCGACTCTAAAGTTGAGGCGTTCTATGTCGGAGGTGGAGAGGATACATTGTTGAAATGGCTTGTTTCTTCCGCCATTCGCCATGCGCCCGAAGCAACTCAAAGCCAGGAGCATCTTATCCAGGACGAGACCCAGTGGGAGGTGTTCCTTCGCCGCGCGGGCTTCAACGCCTACGCGGCGCAAGCCATCCTCGGCCGTCTCAAGCTTGATGAACGTAACGCCAATGGAGAGAGCGAATGCTCGAAACCTAGCCTAGCCGCATTTATAATGATGACGGATTCTGAGCGACTGCAGCGTTTCCGGGATCTGATGGGTGGAGAGAGCGTGCTAGACAGAGTCAACAAGACGTTGGCGACGAAGTGGCGTTGATTTACTAGCCGTGCCTACTGAAAAGATTGATATGTTGATAATTTGCTGGATTTATTGATTATATGATGAGCTCTCTATGGATCATAAGGTTGGCAACGCGAGGACGCTGGAACTCTATTATGGGAGATATTCTGATCTAAGCCGGACTACAAAAATCGCATTTAACGTCGGGTAGCTTTGTTATTATAAATAAAGCTGGGTATCATTCATATATGGCTTCTTGCTTGCATATTTCCTCCTATAAACACTATTTGGACCCGCTTGGAAAACCTGTAACACTCCAAATTCTCAAGCTACTCTCTTTGTTTCGCCTCTGCATCCAGGGGAGCCGGCACCCAGAGCTATTCGTTTCGCTACCGCTACCATTATCGCTGCCGTCGTCGCTGCCATCATCGCTATCTCCCTCGGAACCGCTGCCGTGGCTCTTGTCGCTGCCACCAGGAGATACGGCGTGTGCTGGATCGTCGTTTTCGTTTGGAAACTCCCACGACCCGGCACACGTCGCAACAACAGTGCCGCTAGGATGTAGACAGGTACTGCCCACGGTAGAGCTATGGGCAGCCCATTCCCAGGCGGGGGCGTGAGAGCCTTCCACGCTTCCGACACTCTCCCATACCTTCACTGTGCCACTTGACGTCCCAGACCATACCTCGAATCCACCCTGCGCATCCGTTCCGGGGAACACATCACAGGCGACACGTTGGTTCCCTAACGCGTCGCGCCCTGTCAGGTAACCGAGGAGCTTTCCCGTGACACGCACGTCGTAGACCAGTGCGCCGTGAGACTTGCGCTCGCAAATGACGAGATACCGGCCACAAGGGCTCCACGTGGTCTGGGTGATGCCGTCGCCGCCTATACCGTTGGGGCTCTCGTTCTGGCTACTGTGTCTGCCCCCGTTCAGCCTCTCATCCATAGCGGTTTCTCGCACAGCAGCCGCGATACTCCATGTAGCGACACATTCTCCGGCTTGCCCAAAGTCGTACAGTCCGACCCACCGGGTCCACGTTCCCGCGGCGACGAGACTCGCACCGGTTCCCGTATCCATCGACTGTCCGCCTAGTGCCGAGACAGTGCCTCGCATTCCGACGCCACCCCCTTTTGATAAGTGCCGCTCTGAAGGAATCGTGCGGATCCGCGTCACTGGCTCTTCGCCTGTCCGTTGCACGTCGAAGCGCGCCAGAAGGCTGCGGCTCCCTGCTATAAAATGTGTGCCTGGTGACGGCCAGAGGAGGGACGTCGCGGTGAGGAATGTTTCACTCCGGGCCTTGGTAAAGGGGTAGGAAGATACAGGGGCCCGCGCACTTGCCGATGTGGAGGACGAAGAGGGAGCCAAGTAGAACAGCTGGAGAGGATGGTCTCGAGCCGACACGAGCAGCTGCTGTGTCCAGGGCTCGGCGAGGGAGAAGTACGGCGCCCCCGACAGCACATTGCTTGGTTCGGGGAGCTGGACGTGTGCCTGTGGTCTGAGAGTAAGCTCGTCCTCTGAGGAGAGGAGATCCTCGGGCACGATATACCCGGATATCAGATTTGTAGAGGAGTACGTCAACAGCGTCGTCCCATCTGCGGTCCATTGTGCGCTCTCGAAGTAGCTGAGGACGTCGTCGTTCGACTTGGCGGACCCATATTCATCATCATCATCGCCGGTTCCGGATGAGGAAGATTTAGATGGAGTGGGATACCCGGCTACGTCCCCTGTCGATGCCACGAGCTTGACCCTATCTCGTGACGGCCCATCCTGCGTTCCCATTGTGGTGAGGCAAGGTCACGTAGAATCGATTGTCCATGTGCTTTTCATGTTGCTGTCTAGGTAGGTAAGTACTATGTAAGTCTAGTGAAGCTCCTTATCGATATTGAAAATGTTCCCCGGACTTTGAAGTGGTACGTTATGCCTGCAGGGACTCGTTTACGGCTGGGGCAGATGTCGTCATAGTGGACTGGTCCAGTACCTCTGTGCCTAGTTAGTATCCACTTGGTACCGCTAACACATCCCAGTTTGGGTAATCCACTGTGATAGTGCTGTAGTTGTAGTGCAGCTTGGTAGGTATCCCGGCTCCTAATGTACCTAGTAGCCTCGGCAATTGCTATGCTGGGTTCAGGTACACTATAAGCTGGATACATCCTATCTAGGTACTGGCAGGTCGGCGCTTGGGAGCGAGTAGTCATTGCACGGGTTTCAAGATTGCCTTGATGACTTACACCATTCCTCGTGATCTACCTAAGACTAGGTATGTATTTATCCTAACATCAACATTTTCTCTGCTGACCGTCAAGAGTGCCGGCCGGCCTGCTTGACTGCTACGGGACTTATACTACATGTAGCTCTGAACGTGTCGATCACCCGTAGCCCCCTGGCGATTCGACCTCCCTTTCAGAACCATACTTGACTCGTCCACGAAACCTCTCCTACACGCACTGGAACGGCCAGAGCCCGCCAACACCAATACAAGCTTCGATACCAAAGATTGCAGAGGACTTGCAATAAAGAGACTGCGAGGGATAGATACTCTGTGATGGAAGACCGCTGTCAGCTGCTCCGCGAAGGCGGTTTTGCGAATTTCTTCATCTCCATGTGTGTGGCTCTCGCGTGTTCTCCGTGGACGTTACTGACCGACGACTTGTTTGTGAAGCCTCATACTGCTCGGGATCCTTCTCTCCTACGTCACGCAACATTACCGAATCATTTCCCGCGGCTCCTCTGAAGGCATCTCGCCCTACTTTGTCCTTCTCGGCGTCACTTCTGCCAACGCCCAGTTTGGCAACATCCTGACCCTCCCTGCCTCGCGCGCCGATGTTGCCTGCTGTAAAGAAGTCAGCCCTTTCGAGTGTACGGCCGGCTTGCTGGGTATCGCTCAGATCGGCACCCAGTGGGTTTGCTTTGCCACCATGTTAGCATACCCGCTCACCTCACGCACGGTTGCTGCTATTGCCAGCTTTGCTAACACTTTCAAAAAAAACAAAACAGCCTCGTCTTGTTCCTGGTTTTCTTTCGACGCGACGACGCCGATATTGCCGACGAAGAGCTTGAACGCGATCCCGATCAGCCGTCTTGGAGAACGGCCCTCACCGTAGGCGGCGTTTGCCTAGTCCATGGTCTTTTCGTCGTCATCATCTCCGCCGCCCTTGCCTTTGGTGCTCCCGGGTACTTGGGTGTGTGGGCCAACGTCCTCGGCGTCATGGCGGCGGCGCTTGCTGCTGTTCAGTATATACCCCAGATCTGGACCACATACAAATTAAAACATGCCGGCAGCCTCAGCATCTTAATGATGACGATCCAGACGCCCGGCGGACTTCTCTTCGCAGCTAGTCTAGCTGCGCGACTAGGCTGGGCAGGTTGGAGCTCTTGGGGTGTCTACGTGCTGACTGCCTTCATGCAAGGCATCGTCTTGACAATGGCCATCAGATACGAATGGCCGTCGTATAGCAGAGGTCATGGAAGTCAATCGCCCTCCTCTCCTCCACAGCGGCCAGCGTACAATCGACGGACAACCCCCAGGGTCTTGCCATCCCCTGGTCCGTACTCTGCACATTTGCAGGCATATGGCGAGACGCAGGAAGAGATCGAGCATGCCCTCGATCGCGAGAGTGTACAAGGGGTCGGAGAAAACCAACCGTTGTTGGCACCGGGTGGTATCGGTAGCTCGGGCACGCGATAATCACGTACTGACTTTTTTGGTTTTAATGTTACCTCTTTTTGATAGCCAAGGATAATCTCACTAGCCATTTCTTTTCTTTCTTTTCCTTGTCCATTTTCCTTGGGGTGTCACTATGATATCACTAAGGGCTTGTATATACACTGCCCGCCACGAGGAGAAACTAAATCCAGCAGGTTACTCGTGTTGTGCAACGACAACATTCCGAAGCCCATTACCGTGCGCGGAGTGAAAAATCTATCGGAACATCTTGACATATCTCGTATGATAGTTCGCCATTGACTTGTGGTAGCTGACAGCAGGCTCAGCACGTGATTGTCGCCAGTCTGCGCCGAGCTTCGAGACTGGAGTACTTGGTTTACCAGTAGCAATATTGCCAGCCCAAATGACTATCAGATATTAATTCTATCGGATAACGATTGTTCATTTCTCCTTGGACGCGATAAGTGTACTTTTTTTGGGTAACCTAAAAAATAAAAATAAAATAAAAAATACTACCGATAGGGTAACTAAAGATCTAAGGTGGTGCGTATATTCGTGCTTTATCGATCTTCTGGGCACTCCACGTCTTTCCCGTCATCCCATCATCTCATTCATTCCCGATGGCAGGTTGCAGCGCCAGGGTTAATATTCTGTGCATAAGCTCTCCAACAAACCTGTCAAGCCCAGTTGCATCGGCACTGTTGCAGAACGATGCACCATTGGACGGATGGTACAGCACACCTCATTGTATATAATGGCGTGAAGATCTACTACTCTGTCCCTCTTCCGCATCAACGCCATGCAAGATACATCAGGGATCATGCGAACCCCACGGGACTTTGAATCAATCAAATTCTAGGGTCCCGACGACAATCTGCCATTAGATCGACTCTTTGGGTCGATGTGGGTTGCGCGCCGCGGGACGTGCCGCTTAGCTGGCACAGTTTCATGTCGGGGAACCAAGTACGTATCTGTCGATCCAACAATGACATGATTATCCGCAACCGCGACGGGATATTGCCGAAAGCCAACATACTCTCGGGCTTGTGGTGGTAGTGGTGGAGGGGGGCTAACATCTATCCTTCTTGCCTCTTTCTCAGGCAGCTGGAAAGGGTCAGGCACTTTGACGCGATGCGGCATCCCGGGCTCCTGATCATCGTCGTCGTCAATCGGGAAAAATGGATGGACGGCTTATCTCCCCTTCCAAAATGGTGTTGAGCTGTCTGGCCAGGCCAGGTGCGGGACGTCGACATGTGTGTATGTCTTGTCATATAAGCCAAAATCCGGACATACCATGAGCTTCGCCCTAGCTTTCTTTCCCTTAGTTTGTTTTAGCCTTTTTCTAATGTTCTTTCCCTACTATTGGCGATGAGCTGTGTTGGCTTGGGTGTTGGCTGTTGAACAAATATTATATGTCTACACAATCATTGTCGACTTACGATATACACCTTTCTAAAACAGAAAAACCCCTTCGAGAAAATGGACCCTGACGTCAGGCTTCAAGAGAGACAAAGCTCTCGTGCACCTTGTCCGAACGGCAATGGCACGATGATCGGAGACGAACAGAAGTTTGTCGTGTATTGTGATACTCGCTTTCGAGGCGACGAAGTTTTCCGCCAGAAAACCGACTCACTCGCAGCATGCACAGAGATGTGGTAAGCGTTCCCTAAGACATCCATACTCCCCGTCTTTTGCTTGTTCTCTTAAGCATGTGTAATGCATCTGATCACATCAACACTAATTGTAACGTCGCGTCAACATAGTACATCGTTTCAAAATCCACGATGTGAGGGTGCGCAATTCAAAGACAACAGGGACTGCATACTCCTCGGGAATCTCGTGCCGGAGGGTACACGACCAAGCCGCTCCTTTGATAGCGCAGCAGCGGTCTTCCCACAACCTGGCCCGACGAGCTCATGCTCGCAGCAAGGAACAGGCACCACGTTTCTAAGCCAAAGCACAAGTTTCACCCTCCAATGCGGCAAGATCGTGAATGGAAACGACCTCGAGCAGCAGTTTCAGATGACTCTCGAGTCTTGCCTGGCAGCATGCAGTGCCAATCCGGCGTGTGGCGGTGTCACCTTCGACCCTCAGCAGAGTGCTGGGTTTAGGAACTGCTACTTGAAGACGACGGTAGACGCCTCAAATGTCTTCGCCAAGGCCGGCGTCGACTCGGCTGTTCTTGTGAATAACGCGAATAACGGCAACATAGCAGAAGGCACAAGTGCAAGCACAAGTACAAGCACAACTACGAGCACATCTTCTTCGGGTACAATCTCACAGGCCACGGCATTTATCACCATAGTTCCGAATCAAGGCGTGGCACCCGGCAATGTCGTCACGGTCTCCGTGCCTGTTCCCGTCACTTCTTCTCCTGCTTCTTCTCTAAGTTCGGGTGCTCTAGCGGATTCCACGACGCCTGAAGCATCCGCCGAGGCCACCGGAACGAACAACGGCCAGGGTGGTGTGAACAACAGTAGCGAGCGTCCGAAATTCGGCGGCATCGGGTCCAGCAACTCGTCAAACGCCTGGATCGCCGCACCCGTCATCGGGGGCATAGCCGCCTTGACGCTTGTCCTCGCCGTCTTTGTCCTCTGGGGACGGCGTCGGCGGCGAGATAATAATTCCCCCCTCCGAGATGCGCGTTCGAGCGATCCGATGTCGAGAACCACCCTCGGCACCTTCGGCAGGGGCTTGGGAGACGCCGCGAACCGCTTCTCTCGTGGCCGCGTTTTCGGCGGCGGCAGCAGCGAGAAGACGAGGCTGGGAGACTCCGATCTGGACGACGACCTTCGCGGATTCAAGGTCGTGAGCGGCAGCGGACGCCGTCTAGGCCTAAATGGGCAGGAGATTCCTGGCACCGGACCGGGACTGGGTGGCATGATTGTCACGACCGGCAGGGGGAGGGTTGTGAACGTGAATCCGGGCGGCGGCGGTGCCAGGCCCAGTAGTCCTACCAGCTCCGCCGGACTACGGGACAGCCAGAACGGGTTGCGACAGAACAGGCTCACTGGAAACTGGCTCGACTCACAGCCGGGGATACCAGCAGAATTCAGGGGGCCTGATCTTCCATGAATGAATGGCCGATAAGATCCCGGATCCAAGACGGGACCGTTGTAGAATCATCAGGGGCGTCCTGGTATCTTCTTTTCTTTGCTTTCACTAGATGCTATTAACCATTTCACTTATATGTATACCTGTTGCTCATCCCTTATACCATATAATTGCTACTTTACATTTTCTACACATTCAACACATTCAAATCCATATCGTGCCAATCATGATGAATCATATGAATCATTATCCTAAACAGGTGTATGTACGAAAATGGAGAGCTGAATGAGTCAACCAATTCCGAGGGTAACGAATTCCAGGCTAGCTGGAAATCGAGGGAAACGACCCGGCGCCACCGGGAGGAGTGGTGACGAACCTTGACGCGGGGATGGGCTGCAAGATACAGTAAAGCCATGTGGCCAGGATGAGAACCCGATTGGCCAGGGCCAGGGTATCCATATCTCAATAGTACCGTACCGTACCGTACTGTATGGAGTAATACCTATCTCTTGACATCCAGGGCACCTTGGTCAGGGGTTGTGGTGTGTATGCGTATTGTGGACGGCGAGTCAGAGTCGATGTGTCATCCCTCGAACGGGGGTGTGTGGTAACTCACGATGTCAGGACACGTTCTTTTTGAGTTTATCATCGTGACATTTCGTGTCCACTCTTCCTCTGAATTGTAAGTCGAATTGTTGTTCTTATTGAACAATTCGTAACCCTCTAAAAGCCTCCCACTTGAAGTGAGCCTTTTTCGTTCCGTCTTCCTTTTTGTAAACGCCCTCCCCTCTTATAAGCAACTGCGGTATTATATATATTATATATATAAGATGGCTATCTTCAGTGCGGTCCCGCCACCTCCGGAACTCGGGGGTGCCGAATCCAACTCTCACGACGATGCACCACTTCAGCAGGAGCAGGAGCAGCAGCAGCAGGAAGATCCGCATGAAGCAACGGCTGCCGCTAGTCATCCGCCTTCTTTGTCGATAAATGCCAATGGCGTGGACATTGAGGCGTGGACCGTCTCGGCGCTCCAATCCCTGAGCGTCTCGTCCGTCGCCCGGGGCACCGGTACCCCATTCACCATCCCCCTCGACGAGACGAAGGCGAAGAAGGAGAAACCGCCCGTCACCATCTACGACCCCCGCGCGCAATCGGGCGCCATCACGCCGCCGCGCCGCCCCCCGTCACGCCGTGACAGCATGAAGCGTCGCGAGGCGCTACTCAAGGGCAACGAGGGGAGTCGGCAGCGGCGGCGGTGGGAAAATGGTGAGTGAAAACCTCCTTCCCTTGCCCCCCCCTTGCACGTCGGCACGAGATATAGAACGAGGTGGTGGTCGTCTTTATTGTTGTCCTAATGCCGCCATCATCAAGACCGTCTCCTCCACGTCCCCAATGCGATCCCGCCCGAGCCCCAGGACTATACCCCGCGCCCCACGCACCCCGTCCACCACATCCCGTACGGGATCGCGGCGAGGTGGGAGCTGCGGGTGCGCGCCGAGGTCGAGGCCCGGAACGCCGCCGTCGCTCGTCGGAAACAGGCCCTCGCGCGCACCCTCAGCGACGAAGGCGTCTCCGGTCGCGTGCCGCGGGAGCTGTGCCAGCGCGCCAAGAAGACGCCCGCCGTGCGCACGTGGGTGCGCTCGCTCGAGGAGCCCGTGCGAAAGTACCTCGTGGAGCGCGAGGTGGCGAGGGAAGGAGGCGGGGACGCTGGTCTGCGCACCGACGACAGCGACAGCAGCAGCAGCGGTCTAGATTCTGAGGACGAGGAGATCGTGTTCGTGGGGCGCAACGGGTCGATGCGCGACGGCAGGGGGAAGAAGAAGGACGGCGGCGGCGGCGGCGGCGGTCAGTGGAAGAAGGCCCGTCGCGAGGAGAAACGGACCGGCGCGACGCAGGATGAGGGCATGTTGTTCGACGCCTTTGGAGACGAGGACGGCGGTGCTTTTAGGTACGTATTTCATTCTTCTTCTGCTCTCTGCTACGAGAGTTATTTGATGTAGCGTGTCATACCGCGCTTCCCGTGTTTGAGAGAGAGAGAAACTAAGACTTGGTGCTCGTCGATCGCAGGCGCTGGATCACGCATTCTATATCCGATTACTACGGCCTGCAGTCGCGTTCCGTGCTCGTCGGCGATCCCAAACGCAAGGTCGTCTATGTCGGCATCAAGCAGATGAAGACGGGTCGTGCGCCGGATGTTCGCGCAGATCTGCCTCGGCCGCTTTGGGAACTTTGCTGAGGGGACGAGGATCGAGGATACATCGCATACCGAATATCCTACGTATAGGTTGAGTAGTTGCATTAGGTCTGTATTGGATAGTGTTTTTTTTCCGGCTTGTTGTAGCCGACTATGTATATTTGCATATTAAGGTAACATCGAATTAGAACCTGGCAATGAGGCGGGCTTTTCTCCTGGCCTCTATCGAATCTCACAATTCACTTCGTATGGCCCTCCAAGACCTGAGAGGAGCACTTGCAAGTTCATACCCCAAGAATAGATACGTCGGGCCATTCACCATGCCGTAAGAGTATACGTCAGAAATACTGATACCATTTATGCTATGTCTCTAACGATCAGAACATGATATCATCGTCGAGCAAGCCCATTAGCTGTTGGTTTCCGTAGAACCAATGGCTGAGCCCGTGCGAGAGAGGTTGGCCTAAATCCGAGCCGTCTGCTCCATTTCCTGCTCCATGACCAAACGCCGCAAAGTCAAGTACGCTCCAGGGGTCGACAGTGCCCATGTCTATCCCGTGAACGGATGTGTCAGCATTCTGCTTGATATAGAGGCGCGCGGCCTGGCATAGCAGACTGTAGAGCCGATAGGGGTGCGTAATCGATTCCGAGGAAGGCTCTCCGTGCTGCAGCGACTCCGAGAAACGATCCAGATAGCGGAGGTCGGTATCATCAGAGAGCTGGACGGCTCGAGTGAACAAGACGCTAAACGGCACGAAAGGCGTATGAAGGATTCCCCTGGACAACCGGTTAACAGTCCGTAACAATAAACCTCGCGGGATTCTAGGTAGGTCGAGGGGGGCAAGTCTGGCAAGAGCAAGGTCATCGTTGGAGAGAATATGCTGTGAAGAACTTGAGAACATACCAATGAAGGTACCTATGCGTCATAAATTGGTCCTCCTTGCTGTCCTTTATGGCGGCCATGGCTTGTTGATGCATGTCCAGGGTCTCGCGAGCGGCCATCGCACACTCGTCCGTGATGGTAGTGGGCGAGCCTACTGCTGCCTGGACCGCCCGGAGGATGAGAGTCAATAGCGAGAGCTGCTTGACCAGCTCGATCTTGAGATATACGGGGAGCATTTTATCCCCTGGCGCAATGACTAGGTTCTTCCCCACACGATTAATTCAAGCGAAAAGGGGGGGAAACCCCAACGAAGAGAGTCAGACGTACATGACAAGCGATCTTGGTTTCGCTAAGAATCTCGCGCAGCTCCGACGCCAAGGTCTGCGCTATGACGCCGCGGTCGACATCGGATCGTGCTAATCCGGTCCGGCTGTAGAGCTGGTCGTAGATCTTCCCTTGGATGCGCGAGGTTCGCGCGCATCGCCGAATGTTCGCATCAGTGGGTAAAGGGGTGGTGATCTCGGCGTCTCTAAAGTTCGAGGACCGATCGAGTCTGAGGGAAAGACTTTTCTCGAGCAAGAAAACCAGCCAAAATAGGCCGACCTGAGCTTCTTGTGAGCCATCATCTTGTCCCGACTTGACCAAGTGATGGAACCCTAGGGTCTGACATATGTTTGCCGCGTTCGAGATATACGTCCAGGCAAGCGTAGCCCTAGAGCTGTCGACAGCGTAGGTTGCCTGAGCAGTCAAATCAGTATAGCTTGGAGACTACGGTTGCGGTAAGGGTAACCATACGCCGAATGTAAGTGCTGCTACAGTTTCTACCGTCGTCGGAAGCAGAAGTGGTAATCGGGAGAGGGCCACCTGCGCATTCTGACGACATTGCGAATAGAACCGCTTGTATTTTACTTTGCCAGTCGCGACAATATACTCGGAAAATATGTACGACAAGTAACTATTGGCGAGGATAAAATCGAGCTGAGTGTATTCGTCGATTGCAAAGTATACCTTTTGACAAAGCTCGGTAAACCTTTCAAGTGGAAGGATACGAGAGATAGCTTCTATTCTAAAAAACATTCTGTGCTCTTGATAGCATCCAAGATTAAAATGTAAGTTCGATTTTTTTCAAAAGAAAAAAGAAAAAAGAAAAAAAAAAGTGAATCAACGAAAAAGAAAAAAAGGAGATAGAAAAGAAGTGACTAACCTTTCGCCCATCGCAAGACGAGCACAGCGGCTTCGACGGGAGGCATAGATGCATTTTCCTGCGACTTCAAGTCTCTAATCTCGGGAAACAACAAATCGCGAGCCACGTTGGCGTCATTTAGGGTCTTCGAAAGTCTTTTCAAAGAAGCGAGTATGTCACTTTCTTCCGTCGCCAGGTACTCTCTAGAGGCCCTGTCTTCGACGACAGTCTTGACGAAGTCGGTGACCTGGGCTGAATGATCCCAATTCGTGGGCTCTGTTGATGCACTCACCGCAGACTCCTTGGGAGCTAGAGGCTTAGTAGTACCGTGATCTGCTTTGCGCTGCGCAGGGCTGTCGTCGCACTCTCGCACAGTAGGGGGATGCGACTTTTGAAGGAGGGCTTTGATCGCTTCAAGTCCTTCAGCAATGTCGTCGATCTTCTGTTCGCTAAGTGTAGCGAGAGCTAGGTGAGTATAAGGATACTTTGATGGGATAATTCTGGCATTTCACATACTACTGAGCAGATATCAAGATCCTCTGCTTGGGAGATGTTGTCCTCGAAGCCACGGTTCCAAAGGTGCATGTAAGTTTTGCCGAGATACAAGTAGAACAAGGCGATGCTCTGTCACACCCGATCTACGTAGACAGCAAGCCGTCAGCCAACTCATGACAAAGACGAGTATGGTGGTCGGATGAATTAATCACTTTTCGAGACCGACATTGGTCACAAGACCGGCGCGGGATAGCAAGCCGCCGACGACTCGAGCTTGCATTCACAGGATTTCCTCGGGATTCCATATCTTCTCCTTCTCTCATTCGAAACGGAAATTGGTATATTGGGGTGTATGAAGGTGGGAGAAACCGCGTAGTTCACTGGCTTATACCCATGTTGGCGGAATCGCGCGGGTTTCCGATCGCTCGTCAGCTTGGCTAGTTTGAAGCTTAGCACTGATCCGCATTACCAATCACTCATCAACTTCCTCCGTCCGTCTGTCACGAATTACAAGCTCAAACATCGCTCGGACACATCTTAGACAGAGACGATACGACTTGTAAATGAAGTGCCGCGCTCCATTGGAAATAGATATAAAATCGCCATGGCTTCAGTTGATTTCAGATGGGCCCTTCGAAGCAAAGTCTCAGCAGATCTCGACACGCAATCATCAACAAATTGATATAAAAGGTAGTTGGACGGATTAGTTCATCGATAATCATGGCATCAAATATTCTGGTCACGGGCGCTGCCGGCTACATTGGGGGTTCAGTCCTTGCGGCTTTCTTATCCGCTAATATTCGCCTCCCGACGAAGAATCTCTTTGCCGCTGTTCGGACAGAAGAGCAGGCGCAGAGCCTTCATTCGCTCGGCATCAATGTCCTGCGACTGAATCTCCAAGACGAAAAGGAAGTGGCCGAAGCTGTGGTTCAGAATGAAAGTACGCCGACTCACATCCTGATCCCTATCGAATTCGGGCACCGAGACATACGCCGCTAATTCGTTTCTAGTTGACATCGTCGTTCATACAGCTAGCTCTATTGACGCACGGCTAGCAATCCATCTCATCAAAGCGCTAGGGAAGCGACACGATGTCACTGGGAAAGATACTTACCACATCCACGTGAGTTGCCAAAACCCTGGCAATTGCAATCGGTTGACTGACATCTTGGCAGTCATCGGTGACTACGGGCTACTCAAAAGAAGGTGGGTGGCCATATGGAACGGTCAAGGATAACGATGCGGTGTATAAGCTAGAAAAGGAACTGAATGACGACTTCCCCATTCGCAAGGTAATATACACACTATGATGTAGTGAAAAGAGATACTGGACTGAACACACGCTATAGACCAATACGGCTATTACCGAGCTAGCCAGAGAGCGAGGCGTGACAAACTTTATCATCGGAGTGCCGTTTGTCTGTACGTTGTAACACTCCTGGTTGACGGATCATGGCGACATAATCTCTAACAATATCGCAGACGGTACAGGAGCTGGGCAATGGAAGAAATTGTCCCAAAACATTCCTGCAACTGTCAAAGCGGCTATTGCACTGAAAACCACCTACAAGTTCAATGAGGACAGCGTATGAAACCCCTACCTTTTCCTCGTGATGGTTCTCGTTCTTCCGTTGCTCACCACACGATTAGAATTTCGCAGCCGTCCACATTTCGGACTTGGCGGACTACTATGTCCTCTTCGTCAAGAAGATCCTGCAGGGAGAGAAGCTCCCGAGCGGCGAAGACGGCTACTACTTCTCCGTAGCGCACGAGGCAAGCTGGTGGAACATGACGCAGAGCCTCGCGAAGGTCCTTTATGCTCGTGGGCTCGTCACGGAACCCACGGCCAAGGTCTGGCCGAGCGACGATATGGCAGCGGAGGCGCTGGACCTCCCGCGCCAATTCGTGCGGCTGATGCACACGGCACGGTAAGCAGTCGATATCAATCCGGCAACGAGTCGATTCCACCTGACAATTCGAAGTGTGACTATAGATTACAAGAGCGGATATCCCCTCGACTGGCACCCCAAATGGGATGAACAGAGGCTGCTGGCAAGTATGGATGAAGAGGTCGATGCTACCCTTCAGTACGATAAAGGCAGGACTACTCTCTTCGATTCCTTGAATTAGGCAAAAGGCAAAGCACGCCTGGCAAGAAGGTGTTGTACGACCGTATGCCACTATCTAACAATAAACAGCCCAAGTTTGGTCACATTTGAGTTTGTCATGGTCGGCATGAAAGGGATCAAGGCTGGTTGCGAAGTGTTATATACGGGGTGCAAGCACGAGCTGCGACTAATATATGCTCAAATTGGCGTTGCATAATGTACAATTGTATGCAGCCCATCAAGGATAGATATTTATTACACTTCGGTGGCAATTATTATTATATTCGTCAAATTCTCCCGTACACAATTCATCAACAAGCTCGCAAGCCAGACCATTTGTGTTGAATACACACATATATAAACATCTAACGTAGTATACATTACGGAAACCTATATATTCGAAGTAATATTATTCAATCATGTCAAGGGTCGTCAGCATCTAGTCACGTATCACAGATGAGAAAAATGCCATCAGTACACATCGTATATTCGAATTCATCTCATCGGCCATTCCCCAACACACAGGTGCCGCCGACTAATTTACCGCAACGCCCAACGTTTCAATCATCGACACTTCTCCCCAATATACATAGAAGTCCCTTATACAGTGCCACTCGTCCCATCCATTACACACGTTCAAACCATCATGCCACGACAAACCGGCCCAAGTAATTCTGCCCCCAAGAAACAAAAATGCCTGCAAACGCCTTGAATGATATCAGGATCCCGCCCCCAACTCCGTTTTTCTCTTTCAAGACAAGCCACATTTCATCGTCGGGTCTAGAGGAAGAAGAAGAAAATAAAAAAATCAAAACATACAAGCGCGCCCGGGTGCGGGAGGACGAAAATCACAATCACCTGCGCACGCTACTCACGACGCTACTCATCGTGTCGCTGACGCGAGATCCGATGCCGCCGGCCCACTCGGGTATCTTGAGGCTGATGCGCACGCGTCCCTCCACGATCATGTTGATGACGTTCAAGATGGCGAACGTCGTGCTGCCGAGGGCGCGGAAGACGGCGAGCACGGCGACGGACCAGAGGATGAAGGCGAGGTAGATGTTGTTCCCGACGTCGTGGATGCCGTAGGCCTCGGAGACGGCCATGGCGAGGATGGCGTTGGCCAGCAGCCAGATGATGACCATGTACGTGCGCACGCTGCGGTAGTAGTCCTCCTGCAGCTGGGCGTCCGAGACGGCGGGTGCGGGCACCTCGACGCGGTCGCGCAGGTTGCGCAGGGCCTCGTCGTACCCGGAGTCGATGTCCAGCTGCTCCGACGGCATCTCGAGCTCGACGGTGCCGCCGGACCCCACGGCACCACCCAGATCCGTCTTGATGACATTGTCGCCCTTGGTACCCCACGTCACGTCGTGCGTGTTGCAGAACGCGTACACTTGCAGAGTGCAGATGTAACCAGGCAGTAGGGCAAAGTATTGGGCCGAACTCGTAAACAAGTGCCACGGGTCTAGATACAAGAAGCTCATGACAAAGTACAGCCCCACCGTAGACGCGATCGAGAGGATCAGGTTTGTGAATGCGCCACTCCCGACTTTGATCCCGCCATCCGCTGTTATGGTGTGGACGATGATCCAGACCGTGGCGAAGACCGTGTATATCATGATGACGCTGTAGGTACAGATACTGGCAAAATACAGCTTCTTAGCGCCCTGCGGCCTGTTACCCAGCGACAGGATGAACTGTATGCTCGTCAAGAGGATCAGGATATAGCGTAGGATTGTGAAGATCCAGAACGCGGCGTTGTGCCCAAAGGGATCGACTCTCGGGTCCGACAGGCCGCCGCATAAGAAGTAAAAAGCTAGGTAGTAGTTGGCGAGAGAGAAGAAGGTGAAGAGGAGCTGGATGAACTGGTAGACGAATTCGATGTGCAGCAGCACTTTCCGGGCGACAGTGTGGTCGGTGGCCCAGACCTGTTTGAAATGCACAAGCGAGTAGACGGCGGCGAAGAACGCACCGTTCAGCCAACGTCGACGCTGCGAGATGAACTCGGGGACGGCATCTTTCATATGTCAGCATCTCCATGCAGGTATGATGAGATCAGAATCGACTTACCAGGCACATCGGTTTCACCTGTACAGCTCTTCACGTATTTCAGAACCCACCTCTCGCTCCTCTTCGCCACCAACTCCCAGCAGAGAATACGATCCTCAGCCAGGTACATATTCGCGGTGAAAACATCGGCATGTTGACCATGCAGTGTTTCACCTTTGAAGTACTGACTCAACGGGCCGTGGCCCGTCTCGTCGTTCTGGAGCGCATGGAAGCGGTACGCACTCAGTGCGCCGGGCAACACTGTTATGTAGCCGAAGACCGATTCCAGGGGCTTGTCGAGAATGTTGGACATCTTGTACTCGAAGTTCTGGGACGCGACGAGCGGGTTCAGCAGATAATTGCCGTATTTGCCCTTCATGGCCTTGATCTCGCCGCACGCGCCAGCCACGTTGGAGTCGGTGTCGAACGCCTTCCACAAATGGTACAGCGAGTTCGTGCCGGGCTTGGTGCCGACATCCAGCAGGATGCAGACGTTGGGGTTGAGCGCCTTGCCGAACGCGTTGAAGAACCATCGGTGCGAGTTCAGCTTCCGCTGGTTGCGCTCCTTCAGGCAGAAGATCATCTGGCATGGGACGATGCCCTTCTCCGCGCCCTTGAACTTCAGATCCGAGTCGAGAGAGACTTGCGTCGTGTACTCGTACACGTGGGCCTGCACGGCTTTTGAGTTGACGAAATTCTTGGCGATGCCGTGCTGGTAGACGCCCATGGCGGCCAGCGCATCGAGTGTTCTGGGGTGAACCTTTTCTCGTCCATCGGACACGACGCAGACCACGATCTTCTGCCATCCCATCTCACCCCACGTACGGGACTTGTTGCGACCGCAGAAATGGCTGATATTCTTCATGATGGCGTGCATAGTCCGTGTGAAGCCTATCTCGTCCTCGTTGTACATGGTAACACATATGAATAACTCCGTTTCTCTCGTCGTCCGGCCGATGTTCTGTCGTAACTTGTATCCCCGCTCGACGAAGTCATCGGGGTCACACGTCACGGCCGTATACCGCATATGGGTGAACTCGACCTCGTCCCGACGGGGCAGAAAACTGTACAAGATCGTCGGAATTTTACATTCTAGGATAAGCTCACCATTGATAAGTTGGACCTCCTTCTTTGACGTGACAGGGGCGCGGACACCACGACGCTCTTGCTTTCCTTCGGGGGCGGCGCCGTAATGTTCGACCTTCTCACCCATTGGCGTTGGTGGTATGTCCTCCTCGTTGAGGGTGACCTGCGATTGCGCGAATGATTCACGATATGGGTGAGCACCCCCGATGTCTGAGTCGGGTCCGAAGACATCGTCGCCGTCTTCTAGTGGAATACTTACCGTCGCATCGTCGGCCGTATAAGTTGAGTGGCGATTATGGCTTGAGAATAACGGCGCAGGCGGCAGCGGCCTGCGAGGACTTCCGCCATATCGCGAAGATGGTGTGCCTGGCCTAGGACTGCCATTAAGGTCTGCTGGTTCATAGGTCATGTTAGAAGGCGGTGGCCGTGCGTAGTCTGAGTAACCCGACATCCTCGACGATGGTGTCCAAGGTCGTGTAGGTGATCCGTCCCGCTGCCGAAAAGGTTCATATGCCGAATCCGGCAATGGCATGTGAGGAGCGTCGCGAATAGAGGATGCCCGTGAGGGTGTCGATCGAATGGAGGTCTGATATGATCGACGGGGAGTTGGTCGGATACTATCAGGTTTGGTTGGTGAGTCATTTGCATCGCATACTATTTCTGTGCTTGATTGGGCTCTGTCTGTTCTTGTTGATTTGCGCAGAGAGCTCTTCCTCGGCGACGGGCCTTCTGGGATGGTGGGTAGATTCTGTACGATATCCGTCTCCGAGGGATGGGTGACTTTCTGCTTCTTCTGTAACTTTACAGTCTGGGAGCGCTTCGGCACTGGCTTGCGCGTGGGGGATGGAGGAGATGGACCATCAAGAGGGGCTGCCAGCTGCCCTTCTTCCTGCCTCTTAAGCGTGTCGAAATAGTCTGGTGTGGATATCTTGACGGTCTTCTTCTCCCCTCCTTCTGGCCTGTCGGCCTTCTTCATAGCAGAAGGCTTCGGCATGAGTGTAGTGGCTGCTGTGCTGGGTGGCGGGTGTACATACGGTCTTGTCTCTGGTATTGAATCCTCCATAGACGTCAACAATCTAACGGCGGGTGAATGGCCTGAGCCCATGTGCATGTGCATGTGGTCGGGCTCATCGTCATACCCCGGAAGCGCGTACTCGGGCGGTCGCCCGTCCATTGCTGTTTATATGTTGACCAAAAGGCCAATTGGCGACTCCAATTTGAGACAACTACGTTTGACGCGAAAGATTGGAATGCAATGCACCACAAGTTTCTTGCGCCACTTGTGTCACTGATGTTAGTCGATAAATGGGAATGCGGCGTGTGCTCGGATGCTTTGATGAACCCAATGTGTCAAATCAAAGAACAGATGTCAATCATAAAAACGGATGTCATAAAGGTTGTTGGAAACTCGAAACCTTTGGTTTTATGACCCGAAAAATGTAAGGTTAATTGAGCTGGTGGGGGGGATGCGGCAAGGACGTAGAGGCCATTAACGTGGAATATTTGGGTTTGGAATCAGCCTGATGTTGTCCAGGCAACGCGCTGTCACCATCGAACTGTACCCACAAATATCCACAAATACCCGGCTCCAATTTTCTAGATTACAGTAAACCGGCGCCTGTCTAGCCCTTTGCCGCGCGTTTATTCGTTCCCCCAAGCCCGCCCTCACCAGCAAGCTCATATGTACAAAAATACGGAGTATATTGGGTCTAATACTACTACGTATAGTGTAATGTATGCAGCCAAACAAATAACTTGTCTATACACCGTGTAACGGTTGAGCTGGATCTATTAACATTATCTTAAGTTAACGGCGCCTATATGTGCCGTTCTCTTCATTAAAAAACTCGAGTTCTGGACTGACTTCTGGTCTCCAAGTCGAGTGATTTATCCGGGGTCTTTAATACATGAATCTTGTCTTCAACTTTGCTTCCAGCCTGATCTAAGGCTTAACTCCCAGTCCATGCAGTATAATTACATAGCATTTGTACAGTATGGTAGGCGGTTTACCAAGGACGAGTTCAATGATGATACACGCTTTGGCCAGTATGTTCAGGAATAGTATTGTTGGGGACCAGGGGGGAGGGAGAAGGATTTCACCTTCGAGTTTCTTTGAGCATCTCGGTTAGGCTCATTACGCGGTACCCGTCACGCGTTAGCCGTTTAAGAACCTTGCGCAACATTGGCGGAGTCCAGCTCCTCCTGTCGTGGCAGATTATGATCGCGCCCGGCCTCACCATGCTTAATATATGTCGGCCATTGAGCCAAGACCAGTGAATCTGCGGATCGTGTGGGTACACGCTACCCAGCACAAGCTTGTAGCCTAGCTTCTTCACGAGCTTCCTCATGCGATCGCTGAAAAATCCGGAGCCGGGGCGGAAATATTGCGGAGGCATAGCGGCCTCGCCCGTCTTGTAGGCCCTGCGGATCTTCTCGCGGACGGCTTCGATCTGGCTTGTGAGCTCTTCATCGGAGAGCGACCGTGATGGCTCGTCGTGCATGGCGTGGTTGCCTAGCTCGCTGCCGCTCCGCACGATATCGGCGAGAACATCCTCACGGCCGGCAACCTGGCCACCGATGACGAAGAATGTCGCGGTGGCTTGGTGGCCGTTGAGGATCTCGAGAATCTCCTCAGTGTGCTGAGAGGGCGCGTCGTCGATGGTTAGCGCCACTATTTTCTTGTCCGTCTGCACTTCCCACAGGACGTCCGGCCACCGACGGGCGAAATAAGAGATCAGGCCAGCCGGCGGCTTGTAGATGATGTAGAAGGGTATTATAAGCAGTGCCAGGACGGCTAGAAGCGCCAGTAGCGTCGTCATCCTGCGCCGTCGCGCCCGGCGCCGGAGCTTAGAGGGCAGGCGAAAGAGCGAAGGACAGAGGCGCGGCATCAGAGGGCGAGCCGAAAGACGGAAGAAGGTGGTCGGGGTCGGTCGTGGCACATGGATGGGGTTGCCGATTAGCGAAAGAGGCGATGCATCGGCTAATCTAATCGGTTAGGTAGGTGATGCGCGCTTGCTACCCTCCGCTATACAGGAGCACAACAAAGCTTAACTACCTTCGTTTTGAATGGCACTCCGACTAATAGATTTCAATTACTTAAGCCTTGGAGGGTAAGACAATTCTTTCTCATATATAAGTTATATACGAAGGTCCTGGCAAATAACACCCAACCATACTTTGGTGGACCTTAGTTACGGTAGCTTGCTCCAAGTATCACGTGATCGTCGGGTCTGGAAATTATTCGTAGCTAGAACATGACTTTGTGCTATCCCATTTGAATTTAATGCGAAGGCACAGATTACTTTATAAGGCTTAACTGATCTGCTAGTGTAGAGCTAAAAGAAAATCGATCATCGCTCTTAGCTATAGAGAGGCTAAAGTTATGAATGTGTGAGACATTGGCGAGAAGACTGAACCCAGTCTCGCATAGTGCGGTATCATCTGGGAGCGTTATGCGACATTTATATGAAAAATATATCTGAGGTTCTGGGGTTAGGTAGGTAGCACGTTAGATAGAATTCTTTGTATCAATCGCGGGGATTTTGATCGTTTAAGAAGTTTCAATTATGCTTACTCCACGCAATGGCCAGCGTATTGGTAGATGATAGCGGAGTAAGCATTAAATCGTCAAGGCCCGAGGCGCTGCGTAGTGTGAGTAACGTAGGTCTCGTCGGCCAACAGGAAGTGAGACAATAACAAACATTAGAAGAATATAATACCGATATGTAAAAACTTTAAGCTAGGATTTCTCCGCATCTGATCTGCCTAGTGGCGGTAGAAGTGAACTATCTATCCTCTTCTCGTATCGAGCCCCGTCGTGTGTTAACAGGGACTTTTTATATAGACACCAAAGACTATGCGTAGGCCGGAGTATAAAATGTTGGCTAGTGACCAATTTCCCACCTATACAGATGATCTACTCATATTTAAGCAGTCAGCCAATTCCCAAATCGACGTGACGAACAACAACGAGCCTGAAAGGCGAGATGTTGTGAGTGTAGTAAAATTAGTGAAAAGGTAAAGATTTGCTGCGTGGAAACCAGACGGCTGAATTCGTCGTGAATTCAAAGGCGTTTCGTTGTACAAAACAACTCTTCAGTGGGCAGCAATAACCTGCACCTTTTGGGCGCGTGTAGTACGCGTAACCGCATAGCACTCGCATTCATGTTCATGCTACTTAGAAGATTAGCTTTTAGTATGTTGTATTGTTTAATTCTATGCTGACTTTGGATTCAGTTCAGTTCGCAGGTTTCAGCAACAACTCGTACGTTCTTGCATAACATTCTTATTTTTACACATAAGTTTTTACTAATTATTGAAGGCTTTATCTAGTCACCAAATCGCAGCGTTTACGTCTTCAAGGCGAGCGTAAGAGGCCCAGTCCTCGCCACCCACTGTGGATCGTCCCTACATTCCTTATATCAACCTCGCGCCGTCATGGCTATATTCTTGCTCCTTGGATCTGGGAACGACTTACATCCGAGAAAGTCATGCGTAGCAAAATGCTTACGCTCTTCTTCTGCTCGAATTCACTAGTGTTCGCGCGGTCCGTAAAGGGGAGTCATTTATCCTTCCAACTGTAAGTATAACTCTATTATTTATTTTGTTGTATCTAGCTTCTGCTTACTATAGTTATACTAGGTTTTTTATTTATTGTTTACCTATACACAAGCACGTGTCCTTGAAGACCGCGTTAAAAAGCTTAGTACGATTGTTATTTCTATTCAGGTAGCTCTAGACGATATCCCGACTGAGGCAGAGCGTGATCAAAAGTTCCAGGAGCTGACTGTGGATACTTCGTATACACAGGAGAGTTAAAGGGACAAGGAGGAGGAGTAGGATTTGTTTTGCCTTACTCTTGTGACGGAAAAGCCAGCTCAAAATGTACATGAGATCACGTACATGTTTCAACGTTTGCGTGAGCTTTGATCTCAATTGGTGCTTTTAGCTTGAGGAGGGTAGCTCCTGAGGTGGCGCTGAACCGTGATCTGACGCGACGGGTCTCTATCAGGTATAGATACCTCTTGTTCCCATCAGCACCGAGCCACTCAACCACAGCATGTATAGAGCCCACGTTGAAGTTGTTAGGAGCAGAGGTCGGTGCAGCATGAGTCAGTATGGGTAAAACGAAACTCCCGGCCAATCATTGTAATGCCTCATACCTTTCGCGTTTAACTGTATAAGACCGTGGTATATACTGGGCCAGTCCGCAACGAATTTTTGATGTAAGTACCACTAATGCCTGTTTAGACACAGATTTTCTTGCCGAATAATTCGGTCTGACCTCCTAAAAATCAGTGATGATTAATGCGCAAATTCATAGCATGACATTCACAGTGTATAATCGACTAGAACAAGTCTCATGAAAAATAGATCGCTTATTGATACGTCTCTATGTATGGCATCCAAGATTGGATGAGTGTCCGAGATAGTCCTCGTACACTTCCAGACTAATGCTCTGCCACATACTTGATTCACTAGATAGGTTCTGTAATGAGACTCGCTCGTCAATAGTTGACTACAAAGAGAAGAATAAAAGCCTGTGTCTGGCTCGCCCGATTCTGACATGAACTGTCCGATCGTAAAAAAGTCCTCCGTTGCGCCATGGGGGTACAATCTTGAAAAAGTCCCCGTCGAATATAAACCATGTTTGACCCGAACTCCAAACAGTCGCTCCTCATCTCATCTTTTCGAAATATATGCATCGACTCGTACAGTCGTTCGAATATGTACAATGAACTATCGCCAGATTGTGTCCAGCAGCAAAACACGGATGCTCCTTTTCTGGAGACCGGTTTGCTTCCTGTTTAGATCCACACAGGCTGTTGTGGTTGTGCAGTCTCCTGCGTCATGAAACTCGACAGCAATTCGTGAATCTCGGCCAAGTAATCCTCGGCTTTGAATTTGAGAAGGCCCTTCGCAATGAGCTGTTCCTCTTCGTCGTTGGTGCTCTGCAGCTTGTCTTTCACTCCCAACTCTTCTGCCAACTCGGATACCTTTGCCAGTTCCTGACCAAAAGGATGTTGAGTCTCTGTAGCATCAATAGAACGACCAAAACGCTGCGCAGGCGAAGGGGGCAGCGCCGAGGTTGGCGACATGGTCGGTATTGAGACTATGGGTGATTTTTGGGCCCGAGAAGCTGATGATACGGACGTAGCCGAAGTTGACGTAGAAGATGATCGAGACATGGTAAAGCTGGCCTTGGTTGAGACTGTCTTGCCGGACTGGTTCGAAAAGCGAGCTTGTTTCATGGCTAAATTATCAAACGATGCTTTCTTGGTATGGGAAGGAGCTCGCTGAGGGATGCTCGGTGCGTCCCGGGCACCCATAGCTGGCTTCTGGGTGGGAGCGGTGAAATAGCAAGATAAGTGATTCGGTTCCGGAGAGTCAGACATGTGCTCCCCCGGTGGGATCTCTGGGCTAGTGGGGGGCGACGATATGGCAGTACTGGGGCTGTCTAATGAAGATTCGTCGTCGGACTTTGAAGAGCGGCCTGGCGGCGATGCTGTCCGAGGATATAGATCTGGAGCATTGTACGCAAGCATGTTTGTCGTATGGGTTAGCTCCATCGGGCTCGAAATCTTGTGGCGGATAGAGCCCGAGTATGCATGACCCTTAGATGTCGTGTTGCTCCGATGCGGGAAGATACCCATGTCTGTCGATGATTGTTTCCCACGCCGGGTGGTGAAGGCCCTTGCAAGTGACATCTTGTCCTGTTTGACTTTTGTGATGTGCGCAAGCCGATGTTACTGCGTCCCAGCTTAAATACGAGCTCGTCGTTAAGTACAGAGCAGAGCCCGTGAGAGATAATGGCTTGATCAAAAAGCTGCGGAAAGCCGAAAGATCGTCGTTCACAATTTGATAATGCGGATTGAGTTTCCGATAACAGGCTTCGGCGCGTTCTAGATATGTGATCGCCCACCAAGGTTCCCTGTGAAGCGCTGCACGTTTTCTACGGGTGGCTGGATCTGGTGAGTGACAAGTGTTTGACAAGAGATCAAGTTGACCGTGATTGCGACACAGTGATACCTTGTATCACGGTGCGTGACTGTGTGGTCGGACTGCGGAGTGAGTGTCCGTGGCGCACGCGGCTCATTCACGATGGTGCCCAGATTGGGAAGGTGGGTGGCTAGTCTGGTCGTTTTGACCGAGGATGGTCTGGTGACCTCTGTCTGCTCCCCCGTCGCAGGCGAATAGCAACGTGGTACTAGAACTAGACAACCTTGCTCGGACCAAGCAAGATGGGGGGTTACCTGCGGAGTTCTAGTTGCGATGCCGCTTTGATTGATTGCAGTGTGGTGTCTTGCGAGGCGATTGATCAAACTGCAAAAAAATGACGACAGCTTGCTTGCTTGCTTGTTTGTTTGTTTGTTGGACCGTCACTTGGGTTTGTGTGTGTAAGCGGGCAATGACGAGCAAGAAGCGTAACGCCTATTGACTGATGTCTGTCGGGTGCCCGTTGAAACTATCCAGATATTGGTCGACAAATTTAACCTGACTGCAGCGGTCAAAAGCGGATGTGCAAAGCACAAATACCTAGAATAGAGGTATGGTCGTCTTGGGTTGAGTGCCTTAGCTTATCGATGAAACTTCCAGGTTTCTAAGCAGCGCCTCTGAATGGTGAAAAAGGATGGTGTGAGAAGAAGAAAGTTGCTCGTCCTCGGGTTCTGTATTCCAAAAGATAGACTGTGACCAGGAAACCCAGCGAGCTTTGAAATTTCGTGACCTGCGAAGGGAAGAAAAAAAAAGAAACGCAGAGTAAGTCAAGAATCGACTGATTCAGAACAATACGTCAAGGAGTGAATAAAGAGAACGAGACGACAGGGAACAAGTCCCGATGGGATGGAAATCGCTGGCGACTACTGACTAGAAATCGAGAGAGCAAAGCAAAATGAGAAGAGACGCCCAGACGTGAGGGACAGGGCGACAATAAGAAGCCTTCCCCAGATGGCAAGGTCTTTCACTACCCTGGAAGAAACAATCTCAATCTGCCGTGCTGGTGTGTGCGTCCGTGTGCAGATGTGGGGCGTGAAAAGCGTGAAAAGACAAGGGGGGCAAGGGTTGAAAGAGGCAGGACTGGGTATGAGAAGGGCGCCAAGGAACGGGATCAGTGGACAATTGTGTTGCGGGCGCATAATACCTGCCTGTCCCGATGGCGGAAACATCCAGTACCTGGCTTAGTACAAGGAGAACAAAGAAATGCCCTCAGAAACCAATTCATTCACGTGAGAATAAAAATACATCTGTATCTGTCACTTGTTTCTGCTTGATTGCCTGCTTTGTTTCTTTCCGTCACTAGTCTAAGTGAACATCGGAAAGAGATATCAAATTTCAGGGGCGCGTGGCTCAATAATTCCACGCACCCGTCAATCCCATTGATAGGCCTTCTGCATGACAGCGTCCCCTTTTTAGCAGTTCTGGACAGCACACACCATCCCTGTCGACATGGGGATCTAAGGGAAGGACGAATGACTCGGCCTGGTGCCCCGCTCCATCAGGTGCTCTAGGCCTAGTCTAGGCTGAAGTTAATTGACAATTGGCTTAACTTCCCGATCTGTTTAATGGACCCTGGTCACGGGGAGCGGGTCAGCTACCGTTAGGACATTTTTGGTAAATCCCCTCGATCCCTCCCTGAGTAGTCTTGTCGCAGCCAATCGGTTGTTGTACATGCTTTCCTTTTTGCCGCCTTCCTTTACCATGTTGGTGCTCAAGAGTTCAGTTCCCAGGACAGGATGTTCTAGCGACCGAGCAGTATTGTATATAAATTATTGCTACAGGTGTTAGACAGACGCGCGTTCTGGCCAGAATTCCGGTTTCAATAGTGGCCGAGAGCAAGTCGCTGCTGGAGCCCGGTTACTGCAAGTAATCCTGCAGCCAGAGGTTCCGCTGCGGGTTGGTTGTGTGGACGGAAGGGGCGAGGGACCTGCAGCCAGCATAATCTATTACTGTACGTGGCCATTCGGGGAGGCTCCACGCCATCGCCACCTCTTTATACATAATAGGGCGAGCAACGTGACCGGCCAGCTGTGATGTGATGGAGGGGTTCGAAGTGACAGCCAAGCTGTTCTACTGCTGTCAACGAGTAAGCATGGAAGTAAGCGAAGACCACTGACATAATCGCTGAACCCAACCTGCTTGCTTAGACTACTCATCAGTCAGGTTGCCAACGCCTTAACTAATACACGGTCTCTACACTTGTGATTCATGCAAAGGTGTGGACGAACTCCCAGAATAAGGCCGAATACCGACCACTATGTACATCCCTATAACAGGTGTAGCTCAATACAGGTAGCCCGCAAAAGAGCATGAAACAAACAGGGGTAGACAAAGACCACGAGGCGAGGGGAATGGAGAAATTGATTGGTTATCGGTTTCACGCTTTCATTGGCTATTGTTTCCCCGGTGTTTCAAGTCTAACTCTTTCCCGTGCCTACGGCTCCATTCAATCGTTCAACTTAGCAAGTTCCATCAGTACTGTAACTAGGTAACGTTGGTTTGGTACCTACCTACCTACCTACCTGGGTATATCATACGCAGTATTTTATCTGGCTAGCTTAGTTGGTCTTCGACCCGCAAAGGCCTACTTGTTCTTTCTGCGCGCGCGAAAGATCCTACTCAGCCTCAAGAGACGCGATGATGTTGGTCTGGGCGGAGTAATGCCTACTTGTGGCGGATGAGACAACTTGGTCTAAGACCACACTATAGACCAAACGAATCACTCAACGTCAAGCAGGCATGTTGCATCAGTTTGTGTTCATGCAGGTACCAACATGGCATCATAAATATTGTGTTGTCAGGCTTGTGCCTTGTTCCCACGACCCACCAGCAGGATAATTCATTGCCATGACCTAGGGCCACTTCTTCCTATTTACAGCTGTCAGGAAATCCTACGTCCGCCCAGCCAACGCATAAAGTTTCACAATCCGCTCCCCAAAATCTAGGTTTGTTCCCAGGTTGATGAAGGTTTCGGAATCCCCCGCTGTTTATTTTTAAGCATGATGTCTGTCTTGTGGATCATTCATGGTAGACTCGGTCATAACAAATCCGCGCAAGTAGCGAGTTACGATGAACTCTATTCACACGTCGATATACCTGACATCAAGTGGAACCGCGGCAGACACGTGACAGAGATCCCTCACAATTACTGCTACCCTGCTATTGACAGATAGATCCTTTTCCTTTTCAGTGTTACCCAAGGAAGGAAGCCCTGCATTTTAGTCCGACCTACATTAAGCATGCGCGGCTGTTCGTCTGATAGCTCCATGCGAAAACCTGGCAAGGATCAAACGACAAGATGGGATCGAATGCGTCGATCGAGCGGGCTGAATTCAGCCTCAACTCTTACCCGGTCAGAGCTTTAAGTCTGTTGTTCTTCTAATCCTTATCCAGCTCAACTGCTGGAGGCTTGATTTATTGTTTTTAATAGGATCTCAGCTCTAGAGACATGTTTTGGGAGTTGTTTCGGGAGTGCATGCGTGCTCGCGCTTGCGCTTGATTTTTTTTCGAGGTAATCTTTGCTAGCTTATTTATTAAGTTATATATTTATATTATATATATATATATAAAAGTTTTATTATTTAATATTATTTATATTATTTATATATTTTTTTTATTATTTATTTTTGTTTTTTTATAAAGCGTATGTTTTTTTTTTTGTTTTAATTTTAAAACTATTTTTATATTTTTTTTAAAATAATAAAGCTTTTATTAAAACTTTTAAAAATAATTAAGCTTTTATTAAAACTTTTATTAAAACTAAAGCTTTTAATTAAATTTTTAAATTTATATTTATTTTAAATATATTAATTTAAATTTTTTTTTTATATAAAAAACTAATTATATATATTATAAATATATAAGCGTTTTTAATTATATTTATTTTAAATATATTAATTTAAATTTATTTTTTATATAAAAAATTAATTATATATAATATAAATATATAAACGTTTTTAATTATATTTATTTTAAATATATTAATTTAAATTTTTTTTTTATATAAAAAACTAATTATATATAATATAAATATATAAATGTTTTTAATTATATTTATTTTAAATATATTAATTTAAATATTTTTTATATTTAAAAAACTAATTATATATAATATAAATATATAAGCGTTTTTAATTATATTTATTTTAAATATATTAATTTAAATATTTTTTTTATTTAAAAAATTAATTATATATAATATAAATATATAAACGTTTTTAATTATATTTATTTTAAATATATTAAATAATTATATTTTTATTTATAAAATATTATTAATTATAATTTTTAAATAAATATATATATTTATTTTAATATGTTTTAATTTTAAAAATATAAGCTTTAAAGTTTTTTAAATAATAATATTTTTTATAAAACTAATAAATATTTTTTAAAAATATTTTATTTAAATATTTTTTATAATTAAATAATAAAATTAAAAAATAAAAATTATTTTTATAATTTAAAAATAT
>MU280267.1:59927-82826 GCA_022385635.1 Xylaria scruposa | reverse complement strand
CGGAATCGCCAGCTGAGATGCGAGGCCGAAGCCTATTCGTATCCGTCTACAACGTGTGGGAGGTATCACCGCGTTCTGGCATGGATTCTGACTTATATTTTTTATTTTAATTACTTTAAATCTTTAATACTTGCGCGGAGCTAGTTTTATAAATTATCTTGGCGTGTTTATTATATTCACTTTTTTTTAAAAATTATTTGTTTATAAATTAATTATTTAAGTAGTGCTTAAAACTTAAGTAATATTAATAAGTATATAAAAACTATATAATTTAATTTTTTTTAACTTTTTTATTACTTTATAATGTTAATAATTAATTAGTTATATTTTAAAGATTATTATATTATAATAAAAAAAATCGTAAAATTAAGTTAATTATATATTATATAATCGATTATTTTTTAAATTTAATAAATTTTTAAGCAAAAAAAAATAATATATTTTATGTTATATAATTATATTATTAATTATTAAATATTATATAAAAAACGTTATAAATTTTAATAACGTGTTTAAAAAATAGTTTAAAATTTTATTATATAGCTTAAAACGTAAGCTATATATTTAATTTGTTTTAATTACGCGTTATTATTATTATAAAAATAAAAAATTAATTTATAATATATTTATATAAAAGTTTAAAAAAATGGTTAATTTATTTAAATAATTAACTTATTTATAAAATATGTTATTTATTATAAAAATAATATTATATTTAAGTATATTTATTATATTAATAATATTATACTTAAACTTAAGCTTTATAGTTATAATATTATTATTAAGCTTAATTTATATATTATTTATTTTATTATTAATATTATAATTAAACTTATTTTTTATATTTTTAATATTATAATTAAGCTTATTTTTTATATTTTTAATATAATAAATAAAATTAATATTTAAATTATTTAAACGTTAAAACATTTTATATATATAATTAAATATAAAAAAAAAACAAGCGTTATATATTTATTAAACGTTTTAATAAAAATTAAATTATTATAAATTATTTATAAATTAAAAATAATATAAAAAAAATAAATTATTTAATGTTTAAATTTATTTATAAAATATTAATATAATAAAAAAAAAAATTAATAAAAGCTGTTTATATAAAACTTTTATATTATAAAATAACTAGGTTAAATATAATAATTAAAATTAATTATAAAATATATTATAAGATTTTAACTTATAAAAAAAAAAAAACAAGTATAAATTTAATTTATAAATTATATATTATATAAAAGCAGGAATTTTGTTATTTTTAATTAATTATAAGGTTTAATTTTATATTTTATATATTTAATATTATTTAAATAATATTTTTTTATATAAAATAAAAATATTTTAATTTATATATATTAATTATATTAAATAATTAATATAACTTTTTTTTTTATAATAAAAATAATAAGTTTTAATTTTTATTAAAATATTAAAATATTATTATTAAAAATCTTATTTTAATAAAAAATAAAATTATTATTTTTTATTAAAATTATTAATATTATTTTTATTATTATAATATTTATTATATTTATTATTATAAAATATAATTAATATTTAAATAATAATTTTAATATTTAAATATAAACTTATAACTTATTTTTAATTATAAAAACAAGCTTTATATATTTATTATATAATATAAAAATAAGTTAAATATATAAACTATTATTTAAAATAATATAAAAATTAAATATATTTAAAAATAAGTTATTATATTTATTAATTTATTTAATTATTAAATATAATATATTAATTATAATATAACTTAAATTTAAACTTTAATTTTTTTTAAAAAAAAGCTAGGTTTATTTATTAAAGCGAAAAATAATTAAACTATAAAATAAAAACAAGTTAAAAAATTTATTAATATATTTATATAAGTATAAGTTTTAAAAAATTTGTTTATATATTATAATAATTTATTAATAATAATAAAAAAATAAGCTTGTTTTATATATTTATATAAATAAAAATAATATATTAATAAAAAATCTTTTATAAATTATTAATATATTAATATAATTAATTTTATAAAATATTATTAACTTTTTTTTTATTTATATTAATATAAATTAAATATATATAAATTTTAAAGCTTAAAAATATTTATTTTTAAAAAACTTTTAAAAAAGCTTTTTTTTATTTTTTAAAAAAATCTTTAAAAATTAATTATTAAAACTTTTAAAGTTTATTATTTAATTAAAAATTTTTATTATTATAAAATAAAAATTAAACGTTAATATATTAATATATATTTTATTAAATAATTAATAATTTATAAAAAAATAAATAATAAATAATATAAAAAAATTTTAATAATTTTTATAATAAAATTAATTAATATTATATTATTATATTATAAATTAATAAATAATCGTTTATATATTATATATAGTTTTTTTTATTAATTAATAAAAACTTAAATAAAAATAATATATAAAATAATAAATTATATAAAAAGTTAAATTAATTAATATATTTATAAATATATAAATAAACAGCTTATTTATTATTTTTTAAAATAATAAAATAATAATTAAATATTTATTAATATTTATATATATAAACTTTTTAAAAAAATTAATATTTTTAATATAAAAAATATTATAATTATTATAAAAAACATAAATATAATAATTTAAATAAAAATAAATAATATTATTTTAAATATATTTTAATTATATAATAATAAAAGTATAACAAGCTTTTTTAATATTTATAAAGTTTTTTTTAAAAATATATTATATTTTTTATTAATATTTAATAAATATATTATAAAAAAAAAATTAAATATTTATAATAATTATTTTTAATTTAAAAAATAAAAAATAATAAATAATAATAAACTTAATTTAAATAATTATTAATTATTTAAAGTTTAATATAAAAAAAATAATAAGTTTTTTTTTAAAAATTATTTTATATAAAACAAGGTTAACTTTAATAAAGTTATAAAACTAATAATTAAAAGTTATATAATAAACATAAATTATATTTAAAAAATTAATATAATATTTATAATAATAATAAATAATATATATATTTATAAAAATATTAAATATAATAATAACTTAAATAATATTTAATAAAAAATTAAATATTTAAAATATAATAAATTAAATATATATTTATATATTTTTTATTAATTAATTATAATATATATAATAAAATAAATAATATAATTTTAAATATAAAAATATATTTAATATTTTTAATAAAACTTTTAAAATATAAATAATATATTTAAAAATTAAAATATAATTTTATAATATATAAAATATAAAACATAATAACTTTTATAATATACTTATTATTTTTATTAATAAAAAAGTTATTTTTATTAACGGGTATTTTATAATTAAACGTTGCTTAGTTTAGGCTTCGGCTTATTCATAGTCACCTGGTGATTTATGTCTTACGTAATCCGGTAGTACAATCGGATGGTCTATTGCTAACTAACTACCCGACCTGCTAGGCTCCCCGTTGAGCCACAATTACTAACAACGCCCTTAACGCCTTTCTTTTCCTCCGCAAGTCCGCAAATCTCCAACCCTGTCCGCATAGCAGCTACCTACCTGATTTGCCTTCCGATCACAGCTAACCCACAACCAAAGCACAACAGCAGCCGAAACGCCAGAAATAGCTTCCTTCTTCGCAACAACGCCTTTCAATCCACGTCCTTCAATCCACGCCCTTCAATCCACGTCCTTCAATCCACGTCCTTCAATCCACGCCCTTCAATCCACGCCCTTCAATCAAGCCCTTCAATCGAGCCCTAGGCAGCAGCCGCAGAGACGCCTCCGTTGCGCTTCTGTTCCAAGCCGTAGCTGTCAAGCCATTCAGCCTGCCGCCGTGCGACGAGTCGACCGATTTTTCCATTCGTCGATTTCCTAAAGTGCTTTGATAAAGACTACTTCTTTGATTTTAGCTTTAAGAATATTTATTCTTTTTCTTGTCTAGTAATTTTTTATAGCTTTGTTAATAATTTTTAAATATTAAAAATTATTTAAATATATAAGATTATATATAATAATAAGCTTATATTTTTAAATAAAAAATAATTTATAAATATTTTATGTTTTAATATTTTTAAATGTTTTTAATAATTTAAAAATAGCTTTAATTAAGGTTATATTTTAAGGGCTTTTTATAATATATTAAATATAATAATGTTATAATAAAAAATATAATAATAATAAAAGTATTATAATAATAATAATAAAAAGTTAAAGAAATAAATACTTTATAAATAAAACCTTTGTTTATTTTTTATTTTTATAGTTAATATTTTATTTAAATTTAAATATATATATTATATTTAATAAAGTTTAATTAATAAACTTAAAATAACTACTTTTTTTATTAAAGTTTAACCTTTAAATATTAATAAAAAAAATTTAACTTAATATATATATTAAATTTGTTTTTATATTAATTTTAATGCTTTAATATAATAAATTTACTTATATAATAATTAAAAGTTTAAAGTTATGCTTTTAAGTTATTATATAAATTAATTATATAAAATAATTTTAATAATATTAATAATTATATAATTATTATTAATTTTATTATATATATATAATTAAATATAAAAAAAAAACAAGCGTTATATATTTATTAAATATTTTAATAAAAATTAAATTATTAATTATTAAATATTATTTAGTTTTTTTTTTAATTAAATATATATTTTTTAATAAATAACTTATATATAATTATAATTAATAATTAATAAATAATTAATTAATAATTAATTATATAATAAATTATTAAATTATATAAAAAAAAACAAATAAAAAAAATTATAAAATATTTAAAAAATAAAAATATATTAATTAAAATATTTATAATTATTTAAATAAATTATTAAATAAATAATTATTTAAATTAAAAGTTATTAAAAACATAATATTTAATTATAATAACTTATTATTATTTATAATTAAATAACTTTATAAGGTTAATTATTAAATTAAATATTATAAATTTAATAAAACATATAACTTAATAAATTATTTTATAAAAATATTATAAATAATTTTTAAAAGTTAAATATTTAACTTTTAATATATTTTATTATAAAAAATTCAATAAATTATTTTTATTATAATAACTTATTATTATTAATTTTAATATAAACAAAATAATTATTAAACAAGCTTTATTATAATTATATATATTAAACTTTATTTTATTATTATTATATTTATATTATTAAATTATTAAAAAAATATTATAATTAAAAAAACTTAATTAAATCTTATAATATTATATTATTTATATATATATTATATTAAATTTTAATTTTAAAGTTTAATGTTTTTAAATTAAAAAAAAGTTCGGCTAAGTTTAAAAACTAAAATAAATATTTATTAAATTTATTAAAAAAATTAATAAAGTAAATAAAGTTAAAAAACTTACTTTATTAAAAAATAAAAAATATATGCTTTTAAAATTATATATAATTTTAAACATAATAAATATTAATTAAATAAAAAGCTTATAATAATTTTATTTTTTATTTAAAATAAATATATATAATTTAAATAAAAATATTAAAATTAAAAGGTTAATAATTAAATATAACACTTTATATATATTTTATTATATAAAATAAAATATTATTATATTTTATTATATTTAAACTTAATTTTTAATGTTTAATAAATATATAAATCTTTAATATTTATTTATAAACTTAATAATAACCACACTTATTATTTTATTTTTTCTTTTAAAATTATTACCTTTAAAAATATTACCTTTAAAAATATTACCCTTGAAAATATTGTTATTTACTCCGTTTTTTCCCTTAATCTTATAACTTCACTTAGTTTTTACTCTCCCCTCGCCAGAAATTCTTCACTGGGTCTTCACTTAATGATGAATTATTTCAATCGCCCGTATTTTTTCACAAGAGAAGACCGATATAGTTTCATAATTCCCGATGCCGTCAAACATGAACCCCGACAGCTTCTCAAAGCTTCAATTCCCGGCACAATACCTATAATTAAAACATGGGTAAGTGACGGATGAACTGATAGGTATCATAAGTCTTAGCTTTCATGATAAGTTAGACCTTGACCCCTTTGACCGTCTCGTCCGGGCTATTACTACTAGAGGGTTAGACAACGTCATTTTCATCGATACTCTAATTGTCCATACATCTCCTGTTAATTATCAGTGATCCAATCAGAAGATCCGCAGCCTACCTGCCACGTTTGGCGCAACACCCGTTGTATCGAGTTCAAAGGCACTTAAAGATGACGAACTGGAGCCGTGACAGCTAAGAAGAGGTATAGACCCTTGCCGTAAGTCTAACTGTATAGGAAATTGGTAGCATCCCCAGCCAAAAGGAGTGGCAGACGCAGGTGAGATATCAAATATCACACTATTTTTGCTGTTTCTTAATTTATCTTGTCGCAGACCGGAGAAGCAAAATATGTTGGTACTAACTAGCCTCGCAAGTCAGCTGGAAATAGCCTGACTTGATGTTACTCTGCTCTAGTCATATACTGCAACAAGAACATAATTACGTACTTTATTGATTTTGACCCATAATTTGACTACGGCAAGGGCTGCGGCGCCGATCCAAGAGCGAGCGACCGGAAGCGGATTGACGCGACCGGGAAAGGGGGCCTGGCTTGCGGGCTCGCATAAGCCGACGCAAGTGGCCCGAGTAGAAAACTTCCGGCTTCCATTGCCAACATGGGGTGTTGAGGCGTCATTAGTAATCAGATACACGATTAAGTAACAACCATCTTTGCGGAAACCTGCAGCTATGTAGGAGTGGCTTATACAAATGCTTCTAGCCTCCAGTTCCCCGAGCTGCAAGTGACATACCTTGCAGAATTCGGAAGGGCGAACAAGATGCCATGCAGGTTCGAAGTAAATGTATCCAAGCTCAATAGATCTGCAAAAAACTGCCCGGGAAAAGAAACCAAAAGCAGCTACAGCGGCTAACGTCCGCTAGGTTCTTACATCGCCGCATCCGGTACGAGCCCTCCCGAGCGCTATCCGGAACGTTCCACAAGCGACGGGATATTGAAAAAGTCGGATAGCTACCTTGCCAATGCAGCAGAAGGGACCATCTTGAATCAGGAACAGGAACTGGTCTAAACATGCAGTTACCTTAAGCAATCATCATAAAAGTTATTTGGACACTGTCTTCGAAAGCGAGGGAGCGGATGTCAAACTATGCATTAGGCATAATGTGCCGAAACCAGGTATTTTTGTTTGATCGACTAAATGTGTTAGTCAATCAGTCAGGTGAACTTAGTCACACTACGACTAACCTAGGGTTGACTGACTGCATTGATAAGTCGGCAAAGTATATGTGCTGAGGAAGAGGATGTTGGCTGCCTTATCTACAATCGGGATAATATTCGCATGCCATACGGTTCGTTGGTCCGACCCTATGTACTTTTTGCAGCTTGTACACCGAATTAGATAGGAAGAGGTCGCATCTGACCGCTTGCGCTTACTTGCTAATACTGGTGTGGTCATGAACGTGTCGACCAAGAGTTGAGTCAGAACAGGTGCCTATCTAGTAGGTATTATGTTGTCGAATTAGTGTGAAAGCATTGTTGTATAGCAGAAAAGTTGATTCATCTCTGTTAAATGCCTATTAGAAAGAGTGATACAGCTTTTTTTAAATTGCTTCATATTTACCTAATAAATTGACGATGGAGACGTCTGATCTATAGCTCACGTCCACTTGCCTTCTCAACTCCCGCGGTTTCCGTCTTCTCCCCGGCCACCTTTTCACTTGGGGTCCAATCCAAAGCCTTCAATCGCTCCGAAAGAATCGGGTGAGAGAAATGGTAGCTAGCATACATCCAGTCCGCTTCCATAGTACTTAAGTTTTGAACCTGAAGTTTGATGAGAGAGGCGGCGAGCTCATCTTTGTACCCTAGGCCAAGTGCAAATGCATCTGCTTGAAATTCAAATCGCCGGCTCATGATGTTCATGAGAAGCTTGATGATGGTATCCATAGGGGCCAAAGCATCGGAGAAGAGGATAAAACCAATAATGATGGGATGGTCCTTGATGAAACCAAAGTCGGTATACAATGAGTTGTTGTTAATGAAGACAGAGAACAGGGTGAAGATATAGAAGACATGTAACTACAAGTCGTCAGCCAACATTAAATATATTAATCATGGTATCGCTTACCTGAGAAATGGCGAATAGTCGAGTGGTATGCCCCAGGCTCCAGTGACCCAACTCGTGAGCAAGGACGGCAACGACCTCTTCCTCTTTGCTCTTCTCGATTAGGGTATCGTAGATGACGATGTGCTTCTTCCAAGGGAGGCCGAAGAAATAAGCGTTACTGTGCGCGCTACGCTTGCTTCCATCAATGACAAACAATTCATGAAGTGGGAAGTTCAGTCTCTTGGCCAGGGTCTCGGTATCCGTCTTTAGCTTGCCTTCTTCTAGGGGAGACAACTTATTGAAGAGCGGCAAGATAACGATGGGGTAGACCGTGATCATGAACATTTGGATAGCCGCGGTGAAAAGCCATAGGTACGTGACGAACTGGTTACCTGTCTTCTTTACAATGCTGAGGAAACCGGCAAGGATGGGAGGCGCAAAGGCGAAAGCGAGCAGATTAGACTTGATCATATCGGTAACGAACAACTTGGGTGTCTGCTTATTGAAGCCGAACCGCTCCTCTAGGACGAAGGTGTGGTATATATTGGCGGGCAGACTCAAGGCTTGCTGGATTAGAATGAACGAGAGGACGAAGACGATAGAGTGGGAGATCTCGCCAGTGAAGCGAGCGGGTGCAAAACGAAGCAGGAGATCGCCGGTCCATGACCACAGCTTAGGCAAGACATCGTAATGTATGAAGGCGACGTTCTGGATCTGACCCCAGAGACCTTTGATGAAACCGAACTTTGCCTTTGCACGACCGTATTCCTGGCTCTTGTCATAGACTTCCGTGGAAACCTCTTGCTCGAGCACCTTTGGGGGCTTTTTATTCTTGAGGACCTGGTACTGGCGGAGAGAGAGGAACTCTTCGAAGCAATATTGGGCGACAGAGAACCCGATGATGAGCTTCTTCCACGGGAAGAGCGGACGATCGAGGGCGCGCGCAAGTCGCTGCCAGAGTGAATGTTAATTGCCAAAGCTCAGGATTGGAAGACAAAGTCATGATACTTGCCTGTAGGAAATCCATCTTGTCAAGCGCTACGCTTTCGATGTTGGTGCGGAAGGTAAAGCTGGGGTCAGACCATCTGGCGCGATTGATCGATTGATGGTGGAGCTGACGAGAGATCGCAGGAGCTCGAAACTAAATTATGAAACCATGTTTGGTCTAGATACGTGTTAGGTTTGGGCTGACAGCTATTGCCATTTTGAGTAGGTGGGGTATATAGAAGTTAATTAGCCACTTTGTGCATGTGGCGCTGTAATCCGTGCTAGAAATGGAATATCTACTTGTAGTACTCGATTTCTACCGTGAAAACGGCAACCTCATGTCTTCGTAAGAGTATCGATAGGTCGTCAAAAGGGAAACAACTTGTTGACCAGATAGCTATAAACCCGAACTAGGTACCATAAAACATCACGATATTGGCCTCCCTTGCACCCGGCGTCGTGATGACGCCGTCATCGCATATTCGCCTTCACCCTCTCTAAGAGCTGTTCCTTGGTGTCGTTTGAACCGGGGTGTAGATTGCGCTGACGAGGGAAGAGTCAGTCATTTCATTGGAGACCAAGACTACAATATTGGTTCTTACGGCTGCCAGCCATCTTCGCAGTTCCTCCCTCGTCCACGTTTCTGGATTGCCTGATGGATCCGTCTGAGCAGGAAAGATATCTCCGCCCCAGAACGACCACTATAATGAATCATCAGATATTATGTGTTGCATTGCATGTAAAGATCACGGATGATGAGTCCGTTGGTCGGCCTGATAGATGATAGGTGACTTACCGCAACGGCTGCTGTCACCAACCCAGAGAAGGCTTTGAAGTATATCTCCATCAGTACTCGGCTTATAGTGTTATTCTTAGCGTGTATGTTGTATACCTAGGACTGCATTCTGCTTCAAGTCAGATCGTATGTCCGCAAAGTGGACCACACAATATATATACCTTTGACTTCATGGCATTATCAAGGGGAGTAGGCATTATGGCCAGATAGTCAAAAGATGTGGAACTGTAATTTGATTGGTAATTGAGAGCGTCTAAAACATGGATCATTATTCGATCCCTCATGGAATTAGGCAACTCTGTTCTTATTCAAATGCTGCTATGTAAGAGGTGAATAGGGATTGAGCTTAGGTAGGTACCTACCTAGTGCCACAGGTGAGCACGGGGCGCCACGTCGTCAGCCACGTACGTCGTGGGGCATAATCTATCCTTTTAGGAGTGGTCTGTGCACACCCCAATGCCGCATCGCCCACCCACCCACCGCATTGATTGGCTGCGACTCGCTAGAGAACCCTTGTCGTCCACACAATTTTGTGCCGGCGATAGAATTATTGAGACCAATCTCCCGTAACGAAATATTCGTGCCGAACCATTCCTCGTCCTCACATTCGCCAAATCGCCAAGATGCCTCAAGAGGTCGCTGATATCAAGAGAGTATGTTCCTAACACAAGTCCGTTCCGTGACAATTAGGAAATGCTAACAATTGCGTTCTCAGTTCATCGAGATCTGCCGGCGGGCCGACGCCAAGTGTACGTGTGACGAAACCGAGCCCAAAAGATGAATAGAGAATAAGAATCCTGATGAGTTTTCTCTCTTTAGCCGCCCGGGTCAAGAAGAGCACAAAATCCTCGCAGACCAAGTTCAAGGTCCGATGCTCAAAGCACCTCTACACCCTCGTCCTCAAGGACGCCGATAAGGCTGAGAAGCTGAAGCAGTCTCTACCCCCGGGTACGCATGACCCCGACGGTCGCGAGAGATCTGAGATAGTGTATCTGGGCTAACATGAGAGTCTTTAGGACTGCAAATCAAGGATGTCCCCAAGAAGAACAAGAAGGGCAAGCACACAGCTTAAGTGATATGAGGGGAATTACATTTCAGCTTGGGAGCATCTGGGCAAATGGCGACGATCTGAGCAGGTCAGGCAATGCCGACACGACCTGATCCCATATGAATGACCAAGGAATGGTGGCGTGTACGGAAAACAACGATGAAGCATAGGACCAGCACAGGGCTGGCCGGCTCATTGCAGGCGTCTACGGATAGCATGGAATTGAGATCATTTTTTGCAAGCAGACGAGGCTTGTGATAGACAATTCCCATCGATTGCACTACCAAAAGAACAAAATTCGTGCCAAAACGAAGGTATCACTGCCTGCTCTAATGTGTCAGGAGCTTTATTAGCTTCCAGTTGTGATATCTTTGCTTGTGATACTATCTAGCTTATGCTAGTATGAAGCACGTTACTCGTATTGGTGTTTTGCTCCCTTGCGATTTCAATGGCCCCTTTGGTTAATTTTGGTGGCATGACAAGACCTGACCGAGGACCTAAAAAACTGGAATCATTATCATCAGAAAGCGTCAGTTCTCTTTATTTGCACCTAACACTTTCTTTCATAGGATTCTCTGATATTGTTTCACATCGAGGTTCTTGGCCAGTGCCCGTAAGGGGGTGGCATAGTCAGCAAAATGCGGCGACTGTCCGAACTCGCCATGCTTCTCGACAGACGGCCAACCCACAAAGAACACAAGCTCATCAGTATCTGGGTCCGACTTCTGGACTCGAAAGCCGGACCTCACAACCCGGGGCTTCGCAAAGTCCTCCAGGATCTTCTTCCCATTATCCCACGCCTTTGCGAACTCGTCCTTCTTGTCGGCGGGCACTTGCACCCTGCCGACACTGACGACGGGGCTCCGCAACAGCGACTCCTGGCCCGCGGCAGCATCGACGGGCCGCAGCGCGTCGGTGTCCAGGTGGAAGTACTCGAGCTTGCTGAAGTCGAAGTGGGCGCCCAGGGGCGCCGAGCTAACCTTGTATTCATCGCTAGCGAGCCAGGCGTTGTGCTCGTCGCTCGACGACCAGTGCGCCGTCTCCATCACCACCCGCGGGTCCTCGACCTGCTGGAACAGGGCAACGCCGCGTGACTTCCGGTCTGTCGGGGCCGAGGGCACGTTGCGCGCGACCCAGCCTGCCTGCGCGTTGAACGCACCCTCCATCGCGGCCTTGTTCTCTGGCGTGAATGTCTCCGAGGAGCTCGTAAGCCAGACGAGGTTTGTGACGGGCATTGTGGCGAATGATAAGATAACGTCTCACTACAGTACTACTTTGATGTGATGGTTTCCCGTGTGCGGATGTCTGCCGTAAGAGGACCAGATTTCGCCGAGATTTGAGGGGATGCAAGATAAGAGCTTCGATTTGGTATCAATGTAGGTTGAAGTTTTGGAGGCTCTTGATGCTCTAGCATAATCTGATAAGACTAAATCGGTAGGTATTTCTCTAATAATAAATCATTCATCCAAAAGCCCTGCCAATCTTTCCGAATCGCGTTTGAAATGCCGACATGTTCCTGTACCTCCCCCCCCCTCTTACTATTTTTGGTAAGATCTCACTTAGCTCTTAAGAGTTAAGCCTTGCATCTGCACTCCCCTCCCTCGGCGCCCGGCCTTTACCCGGACCCGAATCAAGCTATCTAAATTAGACTAAGCTACCTGTGCAATGGACGAATCGTACGTAGCTGGTAATATTATGTCCGAAGAACATGAGCATATGTATTTCTTGGTTAGACCTATGGATTCTATTTATCCCCAACAGTATCGGAGATTAATGTTGTTATTAGTCATCAACTAGGGATTCTCCGTTGCCATGGACTTCTGGCTACGAGACAAAAATCTAAAGACCTTCTCCTCTAGCGGAGGCGCGCCGCAATCTAAACTTAAATTCGCACAACCTATCCCGTTCAACAACTGCCTTTTTCAGCTATTATCCGTTTGCACTCTTCACGAGGATCATTTACACTTATCTCGTATCAGGAAAGCGATATGGCAACTCAAGACGCCAAAGAGTACTCGCGACTGGGCTGGGAAAGACCTGCTCAGGCGTGATCATATCATATGAAAGCAGGTCTCGATATAGATCTTTTAATCTCCTACTTGCAGGTTATGAACGTCGCCGCTAAGGTTTCCTTTGACCTTTCGCTGGCCCGAGGCCTGGATTACTACTCTGTGTTGATATACGAGGTTACCTCCCGTCACGCTGGCGCAAGTCAATCTAGTCAGGTTGGCAGCATTGCCGCAGGCAGCCGTTATGATTCCCTTGTGGGTATGTATGGCAAACAACCTATTCCGTGTGTCGGCTTGTCCTTTGGGGTAGACCGCATCCTTACTATCCTTTATCCAGGAAAGGAAAAGAGCTCCCCCGACCTAACTCGTGAGACCGATGTATACATCATAACGGGTGGCGGCGGCAAGGAGTACGATGGACTTCTTCATGAGCGCATGGCAGTGGCTCGTCAACGCCGGCATCCGGGCTGATTTTTTCGCTAAGGTGAAGCTGAAGCTGCTTGTATAGTTTAAGGCTTCGGCAAACGGACCACTCACTGTCATTCTTGGTCAAGACGAACTGGCAGCTGGTCAAGTCAGATTGAAGGTTGCGCAGCAAACCAACCACCAGGAAACAGAGGAGGGAGACGAAAAGGGAGAGAAAGATTGAGGCTAACTTGTCTCTAGAGATGACCTGGTAGAGGAAGTGCGAAAGCAATCAAACGAGAATAGATTTCCTGCACTAACTACCGCTACCCGCTGGCGCTCTCCCGCATCGGCTGACTCTGAGAGTTTTTTCCGTTATGATCATCATGCCGTGACACCTCACAGATTCTGCTCAGAGGCGTGTCTGGCATCTGATGGGACGGCATGTCTTTGTCCCTAGGTATGACAAGCCCCACTACAAACAGCCCCAACCGCAATTGAAGGCACGTAGCCAGCACGCACAAACACCTCCCTGATTTCCTCTTCTACGTGCACAGAATGGCTTCACATGAGACTCCAAACCTCGAGCCAGATAATATTTTAGCTGCCGTTGTCCAGCTAGGAATCGGTGGAAATGTCCCATCCGTAGTCGCAGAGTTCAATGGAGGCGAATGTCGCGTTTTTAAGATCCGCTTCAAAGACGAGGCGAGCCTGGCCGTTCGCGTGCTGCATCCCACAGATGACTGCAACCACGACAACACGATCGCTGCAATTCAAACCGAAGTGCGCATTCTTCAGACACTGGAGGAAAAGGGATTTCGATGGGCTCCTAGATACCGTGGCGCCAGCCTGACTTTCGATAACCCAGTCAAGCACCCATTCATCGTGTTAACTTGGATCGAGGGGTCCCCCTTGCTTTGGGACGAAAATTTCCCACCGCCACCTATCCGGGACGCGTTGCTTGCTCAATTAGCGTCGATACAGCATTCCTTAATAACGTGTACACTAGAAAATGGTATGCGAAACAGTCTCAGTGGTAAAGGACAAATCTCACTAGCTATACTAGGTTCTACTACGGCTACAGCTTTCTTCGAACGACATCTGGAAAACAGGCGTGCACGTGTCCGAGAGGGGAGAATTTCTGGTCTTTCCGAACAGGATTGTTTCGACCAGCAAGCTCTGCTCGGTCGGGTACTAGGCCGAGATCAAGATAGCACGGTCTTCGCTATAGATCATGGCGATATTAAGCCGGATAACATTATTGTCGACGAGAATTACGACATTATATGGTGAGGAACATTGCCAATGTGTGTTTGTAGAACTAACAGTATCCGGCAGCCTTATCGACTGGGGCTTTGCAGCGTTGGTGCCGATCGCAAGAGCCGCTAGCCTTCCCCGTTTATTTTGGCCCAACCACTCGGCTGGAATCGCCCCGAGCCCAATCATCCTGAAGGACAGGCAATCTTATATTCGCTCCTTTTCCTCGAAGACCTCGGAGGCGGCGTTAGCCATGCTGCGTTGGCAAGACGCCAAAGATGTGGACTTTCGCACCCTCTACTTGGACTCCATCTCCAGTAAAGGCGCGCACATTTCCATGGCGCAAATCAGGTGGAATCCTCCCTATTGCGAGTTCCTGGTGGATAAAGAAGACGGCAATGTTGCGGACGGAGAGCCGAGTGTAAAGGGATACGCAGGGCACTTGTAATATAGCAGAGTCTCCTGGCTCGCCTGTTGATTCAAACCTAAGATGGAGAGACCGGAATCGCCGCAAGTGCAAAGTAACAAGATGAATGTAAATGCGTTCGCGTTCCTTCGGGTGTCAGATTTTGATGTCCTTGTTGTTGGTGCGGTTGGTTACCCCGCAGAGGAGAACCCTTACAGCGAAAATTACTACTGGCGCAAAATGGGATTTACTCCAAGTGCCAGGGCTCTTTTGTTGGGGTCATAAGTGTTAATTAATCTAATAGGCCAGTCAGTCGGCTCGATTATAACTGCATATTTACCCATACCCAGACAGGCAATAACCGAAACTCTTCAACACGATTCTCGCAAGAAAGGCCTTTCTGTATTCTGTGACATGCACATGGCCACGAATGGTGCATGAGCTCGGTTATCCTTATTACATATGCAGAACATGTCTGTCTGTGTCTGTGATCTAGCCTTAACTCAATTAGGACCCCCCGTTCCCAAATTATGTTCGGGGTTACTCAACTCGGACGCGCCGGCAACCGCGCCGATTCCGGGTGAGCAAGAAACTATCGAATGGCGCGCCGTTGAAGTCCTGCGTCATCAGACTCGTCGCTTGGCTGTTACTGGAATTATCTGCCTCATCGACGGAAGCTGCCTTGGGAAAGATGACTCGCTATCGAGTTTACCTGAAACTGCGTTACTACGATACTAGAAGTCAACGAGACTCGGTCATGGAAATATCAACAATACACGATAGTCCTATAAACACGTGATACGCTTTACCTATTGCATGCTGCGAGAACCTGACTCTCACATGTACATATCACGTCCCGGTAATCAATATCGGTACTGTTCCTCATGAACTGCTGGGTCTCCAAGATACTACCGGTTGGTGTGTATGTTTTCGCGGTCCGGTAGATAGTAGATAGTTATGCGAAAGATACCGAAGCGCGTAGATAAGCCAGCAGCTGCATATGCGGCATCACGGCGGAAAGGACAATCGAGGAGAGTGTTTTAATTCTTATCAAATACCATTGTACTGTTTTGGTCAGCTTACTCCAGCAGAATCAAGCGACGAGCGCAGAGATGGGGCTGAGTAGGTGTTTTGACAATGGCGCTAGGATGATAGGATTATAGTTTATTACTGCCGATTCGCAAACCTCATAGGAGAATTCCGTGCATAGGTATTCCCGACTTTGCCGCATCCTTCAACCTTTTTTAAGTTTTGTTTTGTTGTTTATTAGTATTCTTGTCATTGATACCATAAAGACATCTCGGATTATGCCGATCTTACTGGACATACTGAAACATGACTATTTATGTGTTGATGGTGAGAAGATATTCTAGATTGTCTTGGACGAATAACTTGTCATTTGGTGATTGAAACGCGCCGATACTGGGATACGCAAAATAGAAGCATACCCACTCATATTTGGGCGTGGCAGAACAGGGATTTGAGTGTGATCGGTACCTGTATGTCCCAGATGCTCCCACGAGCCTCTTACGACGAGAAGACCATGCAGCAAACTTGCGTCCCATTGCCTATTTTATTTGGCCGAAAGAGGAAAGAACCGCTTGATATAGAATAAATAACTGGGTCCGTATGGCATGCAAAAGGCAGAGTATTTTCTGTTGATTGGTCGATCAGGTGGACTTGAGCCTCCCCACACCCACACAACCCACGCCCAGGTGAAGGGAAAGGGTGGTGGGGCTCTCATTATTGCCATGCTGAGCCCTTGCTTCACTCGCTCATCCCGAAATGCACTAGTTTTGAAGGCCCGTGAGTATGAGTGGCCCAAATGATTCCAGAAGCTCGATCACTCATCGTGATTTGGAAATCTGAGGCAGAAAGGGGGCCCATTTACCGATTGGTACTGTCCAAGAAAGCGTTGCCGACTTGTCGAATACGCACGCCGATACCATCAATCCCACATCCCGCGACTGGCTGGGTATTACTACTATAGTACAATTCCGATCGGCCGAGACCCGATTGCTCTGTGTCTATGATCCTGCCTCGATGTGATAGCTGACAGGTATTCTAGACATTATAGGTGGCTTGACGAGACCAATGACTAGTTACCGGTTTGTTCGGTATGGCAATGTGTAGAGAGGCACCCCTGTAACCCAGCTGGGAACAGATTATGTTATGTCACCAGGAGGTACCTACGCGCATAGCCTGACCAGGTACTGACATGCACTTTCATTTTGGATGACGTCTAGCGTAGGTACTTGGATGTATCTGCATCACTCGTACCTGTGCGACAGTAGCATCACACATGACCTCAACATGGACATAAACGGCCGGTGATTGGCTGTCACATACTAACAGAGCCAGCGCGGGAACCTTGGGTCTGCCTTTGAGCGACGCTGCGTATTCGTACTTGGACGGAGCCTTTTCGACGTGTTGGCTGCTTGACAAGTTTGTGTTAGAAAGCCCCCCAGTGCTACTACAGTAGTGTACGGTAGGTACCTAAGGTAGGTAAGTAAGTCAGCAAGTTAGTACCTATGCCTGTGTCATTACTACTACTACGACTAATATGAGTTGGAAGCAGACCTGCCTTAGTATAGAGCTTGGTGCGGGCTTGCCCAGATCCTTCGAACGACTAATAAGCCGGGGTGTGTTTATTTAATAATAGTAGGTTTTTTAATAGGACGGTACAAATAGCTTCGTCGCCTTTATCATCTCGCACCACCCCTTCGCTCCCTGTTCTTTTTCCTTCCCCCTTTCCGCAACTTTTCTGCCTATGCTCCATCTTTTTCTTGACTTGTGCCTGTCTGTTTGTCTTATCAATCAAGTGACAGCGCCGACCCGCTGAACCAATCTTTGTTTCCTCCACGCGCGCCCTTACCTCATCGTAGACGCCAGCCTCGATACTTAGTCCCATCAACATCCCAAGACAGGAGCCGGCGACTCAATTGGTGAACCCTCTGCGTTTCACCCTTTTCAACCAGAGCTCGAGGGCCATCATATTTTAAAACCGAGCTATCGGGGATTGGCCCCTACAAATCGCGTTTCTGTCGCAACTCATGACTGTCATTACAACTGCTCCGGCAACCTTTGCATCTTTGGGCATGTCCAACTTTACCAGTGGCTTCGACCACGGGAGGGAGATAAATGGAAACGGACGTACAAACGGACATACGAATGGAAATGCCAGCAGCAGCAGCGAAGGCAGCAGGTCGTCGAGCGCGAGCGATGGGCCGAGTTTAAGACGTAGAAAGTCGACCCCCATGATGCCCCCCTTCATGGTCTCAGCCCCGGGCAAAGTTATTGTGTTTGGTGAACACGCTGTGGTTCACGGCAAGGTACGTAGCTTGCGAATCTAGAAATCTGGTGGCGGCGTGTTACTCGCGCTTCTCTTCTGGGTTTCGTTAGAGAAATTTTTGAGTTCAAAAACGCTGACCAGCTCCTCTGCGCAGGCTGCCATCGCTGCCTCAATTTCTCTACGCTCATATCTTCACGTCACAACATTGTCCAAATCGCGACGCACCATTACCCTCAGATTTCCCGATATCGATTTAATACATTCATGGCATATTGATGACCTGCCCTGGGAATTGTTTTCCCACCCGTCCAAGAAAAAGTATTACTATGACCTTGTCACGAGTCTCGACCCTGAACTGTTGGCTTCCATTCAGCCACACCTTACCGACGTCTCGGCCGATAAACCTCCTACCGAGCGCAAGATTCACCAAAATTCTGCTGCGTGCTTCTTGTATCTTTTCCTCTCCTTGGGCTCACAGAAGTTCCATGGCTGCGTGTATACGCTACGTTCTACTATACCTATCGGCGCTGGTCTGGGAAGCAGTGCATCAATTGCGGTCTGCTTGTCCGCTGCCTTGTTATTACAGATCCGTACACTCTCGGGTCCACACCCCGATCAACCCCCAGACGAAGCACGTTTACAAATAGAGAGGATCAACCGCTGGGCCTTCGTGGCCGAGATGGCTATACATGGAAACCCTTCAGGTGTTGATAATACTGTGTCTACACAGGGTAAGGCTGTCGTCTTCCAGCGAACCGACTACGACAGGCCCCCCGTTGTGACGCCACTGTGGGATTTCCCCGAGCTCCCACTACTGTTGGTAGACACACGCACGCCAAAATCTACAGCAGCCGAGGTGGCCAAGGTGCAAAGACTAAAGAATACGCATCAGAAGCTTGTTGGCAGCATTCTTGACGCTGTCGACAAAGTAACTAGGACAGCCGAGGGCCTCATTGACGAGGATGACTTTGATGCGACGGAGGACGAAAGTCTCAGGCGCATGGGCGAGTTGATTTCCATCAACCATGGTCTGCTCGCGTCACTGGGTGTCTCACATCCCCGGCTCGAGCGTGTGCGGGAGCTAATTGACTATAAAGACTTGGGATGGACAAAATTAACAGGCGCCGGCGGTGGCGGGTGCTCGATCACATTGATGAGGCCCGGCGTATCACAGGATAGATTGGATGAGCTCCAAGATCAACTCGAATCTGAAGGTTACGCACAGTTCCAGACCACGCTGGGTGGAGACGGAATTGGTGTCCTATGGCCTGCCGTGCTAAAGAACGGATCGGATGAGGACGAAGATGGGGGAATGGAGATTGACCTGGACAAGTTCCTCAATGCCCCGGGGACGGAGGGTGTGGAGAAGCTTGTTGGGGTACACGGGGGGACAGGTGAAAGAGAAGGGTGGAAGTTCTGGCGGGTAGAAAGCCGATAACGACAGCATTGACAGGATGGTCGTTTTCGTTCCGACGTTTCGTTTTGCTTTTACTTTTGCCGCCAGCCTGCATCGGGTTCCATGACCAAAGTCTATATTCATAGAGCGAGTCGCCTGCACGGCATCATCCGAAGGCTGCGGGTCGTATTCGTATTGTACAATATTCTCCAAGGGGCCGCGTCGCAGGGATGCCGCTACCATGCATATTCGGAGTACAGTTTTTAACTATACATGACCTATAGAGACGGGCTTGTTTGAGTTCGAGGCTGTCTTAGCTACAGCGAAGATACCTACAGTGCAATTCATAGTAATAAGAATTGTACATATGCAAAGTGCGCTGAAAATGAGGTACCTCCCAAGTATTGCTCTCTGTCTAAGATGATGTAATTTAGAAGAGAGACCAGGTATTGATTACAATGCTACGACACTTCCTAGGTAGGCTGAGTGCTTAACAGGTATGCATTATGCTAGGCAAGAAGTCCTAAGAGTACTGGGTGCTTTTTTGATCGATCTTGGTCGTTTGTAGCCTACCGAGAGATCTAGGACGCTGTCGAGGATGTGATGTGACGTGGTAGACTACCTACATGTAGGCAATGTACCTATGTAGGTAGGCATCTACCTACCTAGAATTTGTACTGTATTGTTGTACAATAGCATACGGTGCTGTCGGATGAGGGAAGTGCAACCCCACCAAACATCCCACCATTCACCATTCGCGCGAATCCGCTACCCGGTCCTACCTACGCCCAATCCCAATCTAATCCACTTCATCCCGTCAACCGTCACCGATCCAGTAGTGATACCTCCATTTCCCCCTCTCTGCTTCTCGGCCACTTGCAGCAATGCCCGCCAAAGGCAAGGGGGCAGGTTCCAAGGTAAATGAAGCTGAACGTGAGTCAGTCGGTATCTTCTATTGTGTCCCGACACCTACCTATACATGCACATGTCTCTGGCCAATTATCGAGCTCGAGGGACTGACTGCCCCTTGTCTCGACTGCTCGCGGCTTTACATTCCAAGCTTCGTGTACCCGATTGTCATGAAGGGGTGAACATCGGCGAACATGGCAAACATGGCACATTGCTTCGTGCAACCGGCTAACAGGTGTCTTGTACAGCAGCGAAGCAGCAGGCCCCCAAACAGCCACGGACCATTCGTGAAATTGAGTGGCACCGATACTGGTCTACGAATCCCATCCATAAGATCGTCGAAGAGCAGGGTCTTGCCAGCCTGAGCCCGGCCGATAAAAGGACCTACTGGAACCTCGAGTTAGTCAGAAGCCCCGGCCAGGTCGAACAGCTCTCTAAAAAGGGCCAACGCGAGTTCTGGAAGCAGCTGAGCGAGGCCAACGTCCCACTTCGTAGCGGCCATAGACCACGAGACGATCAGTGGGGTCGCGACAAGAACGGGCGGGACATTGGTGATTATACCCCTGAGGAGTACGCTGTGTACGAGCGAAAGAAGGCGAGGATCACCGATTTAAGCATCGAGAGCACCTTCTTCAAGCGCGACAGGGACAGGGCGTACTGGAAGACGGAGAACCCAGTCACCGGGGAGACATACACCCTCACCCAAGACGACCTAAAGGCCGAGAAGGAACGGCGTCAAGAGATGTCCGCCCTTCGTCACGAGTTATACGGCGTGAAGCCCGATGCTTACGCAAATGATCCAGAATGGGACGATGTGGTGCCAATACCACAGGATGAGCCCGAAGGCGCATTAGCCGCCATCGCATATGCTGACAACTATGCAGAGGGTAGGTGTCATGCTAGATAATCAGCTCTATATGTCGCCTGTTGTGCTTGGGAGAATCGGAAGCTAATTCTACGCTGTAGTTGTGGCCTACCTGCGTGCTGTCATGGCAGTGAAGGAACACACGCCGCGCTGTTTGCGACTAACCGAAAACGTTATTGACATGAACCCAGCGCATTACACTGTATGGCTATATCGCTTCAATATCGTCAGGGCGTTGGGTATTCCCATCCCGGATGAGCTGGAGTGGTTGAATGATGTATCACTTGAACACTTGAAAAATTACCAGATATGGCATCACCGCCAGCTCTTGATGGATCTCCACTACCCTACAATACAGTCTGACGAGGGTGCCGTACAAGCGCTCGCCCGCGACGAGCTCAGCTTCATCACGGATATCCTAGAGAGAGACAGCAAGAATTATCACGTTTTTAGCTATCGACAGTACCTAGTGCGCAAATTGGAACTGTGGGACTCGGAAGACGAGATGCGCAGTATCGAGCTCATGATTAGCCAAGATGTCCGGAACAATTCGGCCTGGGCGCATCGGTTCTTTCTAATATTTGGTAACCCGGCACAGAGCACACCGGACTCGGGCGCCACGGAACATGATCCCAAGATCCCAGCGGACATCATTGATCGTGAAATCCCCTACGCCATAGAGAAGATTAGCTTGGCGCCTCAAAATCAGAGTCCTTGGAATTACCTCCGCGGCGTGCTCGTCAAAGGTGGACGGCCGTTGGGGACTGTGCGCGAATTCTCTGAGACCTTTGTTAAGAATCTAGGAGAGGGCGAGGAGAAAGAGGAGGTTCGCAGCTCACACGCACTGGACCTACTGGCTGAAATTTACAATGAGGCTGGCGAGAGAGATAAGGCGGAACTGTGTCTGCGACGACTTCGTGAGAAGTGGGATCGCATCCGGGAGAGTTATTGGGGGTATAGGCGGCAAATGCTGCTGATAGGAACAAATGTGCGACAAGTATTGTGACCTAACAATTGATGGTAAATAGGTGTGCACCCTCAAATAGTTGATCTCATGGCTGCTGTTTACAGCATTGACTAAGTTAGTTGGACACAATAGTATGTTCTTATAATTTTTTATGGCCGTCATGACAAGCAAAGCCCCTTGTATCTCCCAAGTCTTGAAGGATGCCTTAGGCACTAGGGGATAATGCATCTCTAGATTTCCCGTCTCATCCGTTCTCTTGGTATCCGGCTTTTTCCTTCTTAAATTCATGGCTCGTTTATCTGGGTCTCTTGACGCTACCACTGTTGGCGGGGGGCCGGGCCCGGGGGGGGGCGGGGGGGGGGCGGCGGGGGGGGGGGGGGGGGGGGT
>MU280267.1:0-59917 GCA_022385635.1 Xylaria scruposa | reverse complement strand
CCTTTTCGTTGTAGTTCCCATACCCGCAAGTCCACATACATATTACTTGCCCTATATAATATAATGAATGCTTCACTTACTCCCGATTAAAGTACCTTCTATTCATACCCCGAATTTGACACGGTACTTGGCCAGCATATCCATAGAGATGTTGGACCCGCCACACACGACCAGCACAATGTTCATCCGCGCCCAGCTCTCGTCGTCCGCATCCGGAGCCAACGCAGGGCGCAGGAGGGTTTCGGCTCTGTACGCGCTCGCAATCGTCGCGCCGCATGATACCTCGACGAGCAGCCTAGCATCATCGAGGAACCGCGCGCACGCCTCGACAGCGTCCGCGTCCGACACGACGGCGCTTATGAGACGCTTACTCTGGATCCCGCCGGGCGTGGACTTTGGGGTGAAGAGAGTCGCGCCGCAGGTCTCAGCCCACCGATACGTCCTCTCCGAGACGCGGGGCGCCCCCAGCGTCGTCGCGATGCTCGTTATAGCGGGCAACGTGACGTGAGAGCCCGCGCGGACGCTGGCGGCAAGGGACGCCGCGCCCTCGGTCTCGAGGGCGAGGACGGTGGGCCGACGATCTGAGGCGGCGGCGGCGGCAGCGTAGTTGCGCTCCACGCCCTCCATCACCCCGTTCAGTAGCCCGCCGCCGCCCACATTGCACACGATGGCGTCTACGCCGCCATCACCGGGGAAGAAGCCCGTGCCTTCGAGCGCGGCCAGCTCGTCGACGAGCGTCGCGTGGCCGTCCCAGATCAGAGGGTGGTTGAAGGGCGCGATGTACACCCCGTTCGAATCAGATGCGAGGGCCTCCCGACACCGCGCGTCGGCCTCGGGCCAGGTGTTTCCTACGCGATGCGCCGTGGCGCCCAGCGCGGCGAGTCTGGCCACAACGTGGGGGGGTGTCGGGAGGGTGACGAATATGTCGCATGGTTGTCCGAGCGTGCGCGCTGCCTCGGCGCATGCCAGTCCGGCGTTCCCTCCACTGCTGCAGTAGAAGTGGGCTCGTCCCGTGCTGGAAGACAGGAGGGACTGCGACATGAGATGCCCGATGCCCCGCGATTTAAAGGCGCCTGAGGGCTGCAGGTTCTCTAGCTTTAGGAAGATGTTGCATCCTGTTGCTCGGGAGAGCTCGCGTGATGGGATGCATGGCGTCTCGATCCATAGCCTGGGGAGGTCTGGGGTGTAGGATCCCATGGTTGATGAGGAGCTGGGTGCTTGTGTGTAAGGAGGGTGGGTTGATACGTGTCCCCCCTTATTGTGAATAGGGTACTAGTGATATGTATGCAACAAAGTCCTTCCTATATGAACTTTGGTCTGTTCTGAAATGCGCGATCTCCCGAAGACTTGAGTTGGTTGCTGGTGATCCGGCTAATAGGTCTCTGAGAATTGATGAAGATGGAAATGTAACTCCGATCTTCGTCCGAGGGAAAGTTACAGAAAATCACAGCGATAACCGCCTGGTGCCTTGACGGAGGTTTTGACTATATATAGTTCTACTGTTTCGCAATGAAATATTCCATAGTGTTACGTACCTGAATTTTCAAGAAGCCTGGTTCGTCAAACATTGAAGTCGAAATTCCTTGTTAGCGTTTCCACATATTTGGCAGAAGGGCGCGTGTCCGTCCGACAACCGCAATTCCCGCGAGTAAGCCAACAATTGATTTCCATGTTGAACAAAGCAATCACCTCCCTGATGTCAACAAGCCCGGAAACCCCAACTTCTTGCCATCGTGACTTTTTTCTCGGGGTAAGTGGACGAGGGTTAGTTCCTTTTGGATAAGTATAGGGTAAGTGGAGGGAAGTTATAGGGTAAGATGGAGCGAGTTATAGGGTAATGGTAACAGCAATTAAGTTTTAAGGGCTCCCAGACCAGGTTGCGACCGGTGCCAACGCAATGATAGACTATGGTCCGATCCCGATGCTGGCCGCGTGCGACTTTCATTCACTTGGGTTCCAAGGTGATGGATGTGCCATTCCGCGCTGGTGCGGTTCATCCTTACTGCATTCCGCGATTTGGCATGCCTGTCTGTCATTTTAAGCTTTTGGGCAACGTTTCGGCTTCTACGCTTCGAGGCAGCCGGGATTGGATATTCTCCTCTCTATTGGCTACTGCTCGTAGGAAAAGATGCCCATGATCTTTCTCTGGTGTAACTTCGATGAGCTTATTCGGTCCGGTTATACACAAAGCTCTATTTCTCCATCGTTATCACACAATGTTCCGTGTCGTTGTTGTTGCTTCCTTAGACTTATTGTCGAGTTTCCCGTACCACCTCCTAGTCAACGGCAGTTGGTTCATGTGGGCGACACTAGCTACAGAGGGATGCTACTTCTTGGATGCTTATGAGGCCGGTCTGATATGGAGAAGTCAATGCACTGATTGGACATCAACTCAACGATCTGCTTGGTTTTCTCATATTTGTATAATCATCAAATCTATATTACCACTTTGCTTTAAAGCTTTTGTTAGAAGCTTGTATTTTTACTTCGCCGGGGATGAACGAACGCCATAGAGCATATATACAAATCAGAATCAAAATCAATATAAAAACTATATACTCAGCGTCCGGCATGTATTGATATCACAGGTAATAGATTTCGCAGCACTGATGGATAGTTTGGCGTCATGGAAGAACACCGTGCACTGAAACTATCTGGTATGTAGATTATTGCCGCTTCCGCACAGTGCAATGCAAACCCTAAATTCCCCATCTGGCTTCTCTATTGGCAGAACTCAGAGCTCTCTCAGATACATCGTAACTCATTCTCCAGCTACCAATACGACGATATATCAAGCATTCGATCACAAATCGGAGGACCATTCTTTAGTCTCTGAATATTCGCTTCCCAAGTCGCTCTGCGTTAGCTGTCACTCTTTTCACACCCACCCTGACAGGTTGTAGCTGTTCGGCAACTTACACGCCATTGCACAACCAGCTCATCCTTCACTCGAGGGCAAGTTTGATACATACATACATTCATACCTGTAATAAAACAAACAGATCTACCACCTGAGTGTGCGAAAGTATCACCACGAAGAGCGACCGGGGTGAGGCAGGCAGTACCTACCTACCTAGTGTGCGGTAAAGGCGCCTGTCATTCATCTACAACAAGCACCACGCCATGGCAAGCCTGCCATCTCCAGACACGCAAGCGAAAGTCGTCAGCGATGGTAATCGAGCTATCTCATTCACTCATAACTCCCTCACATCCAAGCTCTATCTATCTACCTATCCATCCATCTCCATTAGCTAACACCAACTTTTAGCGGCCGAGAACTTCGTAGAGCACTACTACGAGTCTCTGAACAAGCGGCAACCGCTAGCACAGTACTACGCCAGCACATCAGCACATCTGACATCGGCGTCCGTCAAGCCAGACATCAGCATCAACGGGCGCGTGCTAGAGTCCGTCGCAGCATACGAGGCTCTTCTGGACGCGCAGGGTCGGAACGTGCGATACGAAGTCGCCTCATTCGACGCGCAGCCCGTGAGCCCCAACTACGCCCTCGGCTGTCCCCCGGCCCTGTCCCTCTCTGGGCCCGACGCAGCGTCGGGGCGCGGCGGCAAGCTCGCCAAGTCCGTCAAGGGTGGCGATAGGGTGAGCTTCGCGGTCCAGGTCAACGGCACCATTCGCTATGCCAAGCCCGGGGACACCACGACGTCTACCGCTACTGCTGCTGGCGCTTCGGCGGGAGGGGCGGGAAATCCAAAACCCGGAGATGGTGACCCGCCTCAGACAGCGTTTAATGAGGCTTGGTTGCTAGTCCCGCATTGGGAGGCGCTGGGCCGCAATGCGCCGCGCGGACTGAAGAAATGGGTCGTCGCTAGTCAGAATTTTCGCGCTTTTTGAACATTACTGTCGGTGAGACAGTAAGGGGGATGAAACTTACGCTGTATTGTTGCTGCTTGCCAGCTCGTGGTCTACTTGTGCAAGGGTGTGCTTGTTCCCTTGCTAAGATCGGGGAGGGTCTAGGATATCATTAGACTTCGGAATCTCGGCGCAGGGTAGAGCGGGAAGAAACGTTTGGCGATAACGGGACTCGTGACAATTGCTGGGATGAGTAAATGAGACGGCGGGGAGCGGTATTCGTCTTGAATATCTAACGCCTCAGCTCAGCTGGTGCTCTTGACGATAGCTAGATAGATAGCACTAAACGTTGCAAGTCACCTTCTCGATAAGAAGTAGGGCCTAGCTACGACCGCCTAAGAAGATCATTTAAAGCGCAAAATAGAGAAGAACAAATCATACCTCTACGCTATCCATCTCATGTATGTATGCTGTCAAATCCAACTTTATAAGAATCAGTGAACCAACCCAATGCCAGTCTGGACATCTTGGTTTCCATTCTTTTCAAACACACGTATCATCTCCATTTTCCAACCGAGATCTAACATAACGACACTCTCTATAGCCCGTGACGTCAGCTTCCAAACCCATTGCCCTAGACTCCGTCCCTTCACCTCCTAGTCCCGCGGTGAACGAAGAGAGAGGAAAATCAACGACCATAGAGATCTCATTGAAATAATCCGGGTCTCCATCTCGGCAGAAGCTCAGATTTCCAAACAAGCGGATACTCCCTTCGTTATCAGCATGAATCTTCGCGACGAGTCTTTTTATCCTCGCGGTCTTCAGCCGCGTGGCTCCAGCATACTCTTTCATGATAGTGTCGTGATTTCCCGTCAGGTACCGCAAGAACGCGCGCACGGCGGCCTCGCCAAGGCCCCTCCGTCTGTGCTCGGGCAGGGCGATCATGATGTCTATCTCGCCCTTGACGCAGCGTGTCTCGTCTTTCTTTTCCTCGATGCCATTTATATCCTTGTCCCCATCGTCGTCGTCGTCAAGAGGCGTCAGGAATAGATTCACATCCCCCACCATGCGTAACGGCGCATCGTCATCGCCGGCACGAATCACGACGACGTCTCCGTTCTGGTCTGCGGGCTGGCATACGATGAAAGTCAGCTTGTCGTGCGCCGTGCGCCACGACTGCTGGTTCTCGTATTCCTCCTCGAGACTTAGGAGGTCGGAGGCTGTGGCTTCGCGGAGGAACTGAGTGTTTGATAGTTAGATCAACTGACTAATTTGATTTGCGCATACTTAGGGAAGATGATCCCGCTTTTTGAAGTAGTCTTTTTACGTAGAAAACCGGTCGTGGATAGGGAGGGCATGACATCCCAGCGAAAACGAGGCAACCGGAGGATATGATAGGAAAAGTGAACCTCGAGACTATAAAGTGTTGAAGAAGATTGAGGCATGTCATCTTACTTCATTCTGCATCCATTCATGATACCGCACAACGTGGTGCGCATCATATGGTACGAGAAGGATTTTCGACGTTGAAATGGCTGTGTGTTCGAGTCAAATTCTTATTCTCACTCAGCGATACAGGTATATGAGTTAATTCGTAAAACGTATTACCTGTATTTTCATTGACCCTCATTTTGCAACTGAAATACGAGGCGACTTCAAGATATGTTAAGTGCAGGGAAGTTCTATTGTTGCGAAAGTGAAAATCGGGCCGTGAAAGAAGTGGAGAGAGCAGTCTTTTTGGTTTTTTTTTCGGCAACCAACGAACTCGACGTAGATGTCAGTTTAGATAATTGAGCTCCCGAACTAGAGATCACAACACTACTGGACATTGAAATGAGATAGTCTTAACAGTATTTCTTGGGTATCATTCCGACTAGGTAATTTACATCTATTGCATCATACTAACGTTACAAATACAGTAAGTACCCGCGCTGAGTGGCGTAGTTCTACCCGAACATGCTTTTGTACACCTCTAGTCTAACAGTGTAAATGCATCATGCCCTCTTCTAGTCTGAGATTTTCAATCCTCAGCAGGCAATAGAGGGAAGAGGCTGCCCCGGGCTCCCGTGCCAAGGGGCACCGACGGAGTGCCGTACGAGTCATCTGCATAAAGCACGGCATCCGCGAGGGTTCGCCGATCGGGGCTGATGCCAAGTCTATCGAGGAGTTCCGATGACTTCTCGGGTATGAAGGGTTGTAAAAGGATGCCTACGATGCGCAGCGATTCTGCCGCCATAAAGACGGCCTGCTCAACAGCGACCGTATCACCTTCCTTGCTCTTATCCCATGGTGCGGCTTCCTGGAAGAATTTATTGGTCTGCGGCGCCTGTTAGTCGCTGTTACAGGACCTGTTCAAAATCAAGAAGAAAAGACAAAACAAAAACTTACATCAAAGACGACCTCCATGATCGCCTTGAGTGCCCAGCTCGGGTTCAAGGCCGTCATCTGGTTATCAGCTTTGTTCACGATCTGTTCTAAACACGCTTGGTGGTGTTCTACTAGCGGTAGCAACGGTGAAGATTTATTTTTCGCCATACTTTCCACGGCCTGCCTCACGCTCCAATTCTTCGGGCGTGTGACTCGGTTGAGCAGGTTACCCAATCCGCCCTGCAACCCCTTCTTGTATTTCTCGACAATAAAGGCGTTGTTGTAGTCAGCATCTTCGGAGACGTGACCACTGTAGATCAGAAAGTACCGCATGGTATCCACGCCCCAGCGGTCGAGGGCGAAGAAAGGATTGACCACGTTTCCGATTGACTTGGACATCTTCTGCTTGCTCATCAGCCAGTGGCCGTGACTGAGCACCTGCTTCGGCAAAGGGAGGCCCAGTGCCATCAGAAAGGCCGGCCAGTAGATGCAGTGGAATCTGACAATGTCTTTGCCGACGACATGAACATCAGCGGGCCAGCCTCCGGTGCGCTCAGAACCGGGCTGCCAGTAAGGATATCCCGCCGTAGTGATGTAGTTCACGAGAGCGTCCAGCCAGACGTAGATCGTCTGACTGGGGTCGTCGGGTACGGGGATACCCCAGTCCAGGCGACTGGCGGGGCGAGAGATGGAGAGGTCTTCGAGATTATTCTCTACCCAGCTGATGACCTCAGCGAACCGGTTGCCCGGCACCACCCAGTCCGGGTTATCTCGGTAAAATTGCAACAGCCTGTCACGGAAGGCGGTCAGACGGAAGTGGTAATTCCTCTCTTCGGTCCACTCGACGGCGTTGCCCGTCTCGATGGAGGCGATGAAGCTCTTGCCGGTCACGGGCGAGACCCGCTTCTCGACCATGTTATCTGGGTAGAATGTCTCGTCGCTCACGCAGTACCAGCCCTCGTGTTTATTCTCGTATATGTCGCCGCTCTCACGCAGGCGGGCCCAGAAATACTCGACGGCGTCGCGGTGCTCGGGATCGGTGGTGCGGATAAAGTGGTCGTTGGCAATGTTGGCGCGTTTAGCGAGATCCTTGAACGTCTCGGCATTGGCGTCGCAGAGCGCCTTTGGGTGCAGATCCTGCAGCTCGGCAGCGCGCTGGACCTTCATACCGTGCTCGTCGGTGCCGGTGCTTAGATAGGCTTGTCGACCCTTCAGAATCTGCCATCGCTTGAGGACGTCGGCGACGAGCATAGAATATAGGTGGCCGACGTGCGGGGAGGCGTTGACATAGAAGATTGGAGTTGTCACGTAATATGGCTTGCCACCGCCGTTGCTGCTGAAGCGCATCTGATGTGCTCTACATGACTGGCACACCCAGCCATTGCGCCGGATCGGCACTGTCCTGAGCGCCGAGAGCCGCCGACTGGAGGCTATTATAAAGCGCTCCATGGCCGTGTTTCGTAATGCAGGTCTGTGATATTGTCATAGTTCTCCAGTTGGAGTCGGCGTTAATCATAGCTGAACTACGCTAAACCCTGCAGCTGATCATCATATCTAATCTACCTACCTAGGTAGAAATTATAGGGCTTTTTCGGCAGCTACACAGTACGCCCCACTTCACATCACATTCAACTCTGCACTGCACTGCTTAAACCATGCCGCTGGCCGCCCTTATAGTATTTATTATACTCCTCGCCGTGACTCCTAACCTCTGCGGCCCAGCACCATACTAGTCTCAGATGCCTGCCTATCTCTAGCGAGATGTGGGCAAGAATGAGCTGCAGAAATAGTTTGCAACTTCAAGCCAGGTAGAAGCCCGTTCTATGAAAAGCCTTGTGTCGTCTCAATGGAATAGAAATACAAAGAAAATAAAAGAAAATAGATGCTGACTCGTACAACGCCTCATATTACTCACCACCAGCATACACATATAACCCCTCTCTCATAACGCCTGGGGCTCAACCAGATAGAAAACAAGTACTCTCTAAAAAGAGATTCCAACTTTTTGTGAGATTGCAACTTTTTGTAAGTGAATTCTCATATCTTCGGGAAAGAAGCCGGAAATCATTCTTCCAAGGTCCCGAGACCAGATATTTCCTCCGCGACATGATTTGCCCATGACGAGGACCGTGGCGAGGCGAGTTTCACTTCTCAGGATCCTCGGAAGAGGAACGAGAGGTCGTCAATATTAAGGGACTCCATGGCTGCGTCGTCAGAGTTGATGGTCGAATGGATCATGTGCGTTTTCTTCTCCTGAAGAAGGACCATTCTGCTCTCTACCGAATCCTCAATGCAGAGACGCGTAATTGTGCATGGACGGGTCTGACCGATGCGATGGCAACGGTCGGCGGATTGCCATTCAGCAGCTGGATTCCACCACCTGGAGAAGCAGTTAGTCGATGACAATGTGATGCACTCATCATGGAAGAGGGGGGAAATGAACTTACGGATCAACAATAAAGACATGCGACGCCTCGGTCAAATTGAGTGCGACGCCACCTGCCTTCAGAGACACAAGGAAACACTCCACCTCGGGCTTCTCCATAAAATGTTTAATAGACGCTTGGCGTTGTGCTGGTGTCATGCTGCCATCCAACATGACAGTCGTGATACCGGCCCGCCGGAGTCGCCACTCGATGAGTTGGAGCATTGTAGTGAACTGTGAGAAGATGATTGACTTGTGGGACGCGTTGTCCGATCGCAGCTTGTGCAGTTCATGAACAAGCAATTCAATCTTAGAAGACGACGTCCAGTTCTCCATCTTGATACGATTGATGATAGATGACTTTTTAACCAGCAGCTCGTCTTGCTCAATGCTAGGCTGCTCAAGATCAATAGAAAGCGGAATGTGGCATTGTGGGCAATCGGGCTCATCTTGCGAGGCGAGATAGCTCGTGGCACACTGGCGGCAGAAGTCATGCTTGCACTTGGATCGAATTGCTTCCTCGGCAGGTTCGTCGCAAATGCAGCAGACCATGATGTTCTGCCCGCCTTCCCCGGACCTTTTGAGGATTAGATCAGGATGATCGGCTACCTGGCGCATCTGCATGATCAATCCGAAGACGTTGGCGTAGTTGTTCAGCAGGACACCGTGATTCACGTAAGTGTTAAATTGCCGTTCCGTATTCTTCATGATGCTCTTAGCGAAGTCGTTCTCTTCTTCGCTGAAGAACTGCCGGTCGACATAGATTTCTTTGACGGGCAGTTCCATGACATTGGTGTGATCCCTTTTGAGGCGGCGCAACATGATGCGATTAGTTAGGAGACGAAGTTTCCTGAAAGCCTCTTTACCCACGCCTTTATTACCGTTCTTCTGAATCGGGTTCAGAAGCTCCTGGTTGAAGACAGATACATGGCGCATGGCATAATGGTCGCCTGGGGTCACCGTTAGTTCAGAATACAGATCCAAGAATAAGGAGACCAACAATGTGTGCATTTGCTTTCGTCACTCATAGCCCATTCGAGAGTAGAGCAAGGGCAATCCTTGCAGAAGTAGGAAGCATATGGCGCGATTTCGAGGAATCGAATCAATGAGAAGAATTCTCCGATGCGGTTCTGGAGCGGTGTTCCAGTCAAACACCAGCGGTATTTCACAGTCAAAGCGAAACAGGCTCGGGCTGTCATCGTTGTGCGCGTCTGTTCCGTACGGTCAGTCAGTCACATCGTTGAGCAAGACGCTTAGGTTTGAACGTACCTTGATGCAATGAGCTTCGTCGAGGATCACGCGATGAAACTTGATTTGATGTATGACGCTCTTCTCCTTATACAACCCGTCTTTCCGTTTCACACCTTTCTCCTGCTTGCGGTACAGCGACTCAAGACTGTTGTAGGACATGATAATGACATCGAATTTCTTCAGTTCCTTAGCTGTAAGATTCTTGGCTTTAGCGTTTGTTCCGTGGAAGACAATCGTCTTGAGTCTGCCGCCAGTGTAGGTGGCAATTTCATCCTGCCACTGTCCTAGAGCGACGGGCGGAAGGAGTACCAATGTTGCCGCCTTAGCTGGATAGTCAGACATGATGAGCGACACGGCTTGGATGGTCTTGCCAAGACCCATCTCGTCTCCGAGTAAGCCGCCTTTCCATGGCGTCTGTTCCATCGCCTTCATCCATGCTAAGCCCTGGAGCTGGAAAGGCTTCAGTTGCAGCGAAATCATGCTGGGCTGCATAGCTATACCCGCGTTCAAGTCTGGCATCTTCTCGAGCTCACTCCACATTGTTTTGAGCTCTGGGTGATTTTCCTCGAGTTTGTATCTATCATTCCTAGCGCGCCTACCACCTCTTCTTTCATTACTCCCTCGCGCTGGACCCCTATCCCCACGTGGAGGACGGGTCTGAGCCGCACGGACCGGACCTAGATTTCCAGTCTCATTATCATCAGTGCTAGATTCAGAGGCGTCGTTGTCGTAATCCTCTTCATCTGGCACGGAATTAACCTCCCGGCCCTTGATGTCGTCGCTATCATCATCATCGTCGTCGCCGTCGTTATCGTCGTTGTCGTCGTCATTGACGTCTGAGGTCAAAGCAGGACGTCGACTGGTAATAGCCTTTGGAGCAAGTTTCTTCTGTCTTTTGCGTGGCCGCTTGGGTAGATTAGTGGCAGCCGATTCACTGTCAGAATCAGACAAGGCAGGCCGGACCGAGAGCAATTTCTTCAGCTTGGGTCGAGAGAGACGGCTGGTCAGATCATTTTCGAGATCATCAGTAGTCGAAGGCTTATTAGCTCTCTTTCGCTTGATTGGGATCGAGAGGCTGGTTGCTAAAACCTTCCGGTCTTCCTGACGCTGTAACCGGCGAGCGAGGGCAGCACTTGCAGACTGATCATCCTCACCGTAGAGCTCGTCATATTCGTCGTCGTCGTCCTCCTCCTCCTCCTCCTCCTCCTCCTCTTGAGAAAAGGAGGGTTTAGACCGGCGCTGTCGCTGAGCGCGAGTATGAGCAGACGAACGCAAGGGCGCCTTGCCGTTCGCGACATCATCGTCGTCGTCATCGGGAAGTTCGTCGGGCAGCTCAAGAGTTAGGCGGCCCCGATGAGGAAGGATGGATGACTCAGTAGTAGAGGCAGGGACGCTGCTGGTATTGCTCTTAGCAGGAGGCGCTGGGGTGACTGCAATGCTGGTGGCCGGAGTCGAATATTCGCCATCCGAAGTGTTGGTGAGCGGCGTGGGCGCTGAAGAAGCCGAGTCACTGCCTCCTGCAATAGGAACCACGGGTTGGTTCTTGGCCGGCCTGCCTCGGCCGCGCTTGGGCGGGTCGACGGATGCCTGTGCAAGTTCTTGCTGGAGTTGTGCGGTAGCGGCAGCTTGGAGCTCGTCCAAGACCGTGAGAGCCTTCGCAGCAGCAGCGCGTCTAGTTTGTGGTGCCATGGTGCGCAAACGGCAGCGGAAGAGATGCGTAGCCGATACGGATCTGGCCAGGAACGCCAAGTTGGGATTAAGTATTGCGAGAGAAAGACAAGACGAGATGACACGGGGATGCCAATCGCAAACCGAAAACCAGGGAATGAAAGCGTTGGCTGGCTGGTCTGGATCACAACAAGAAAGAAAAGCAGTAAAAAGGACTGGATTAAAGTTAGAGCGGCGAAGGGTAAAATGAAGAAAAAGAAAAGTGATTGGCAAAGTCTCAGAGCAATGAAGGCAGAGGCTACCTAGCAACCAGCGATTCAGGGAGTTGTACTTTAGGTACCAAGTCGCTGTAGCTTGGAGGGGTTACTCACTGGTACCTGCCCAGCAACCTACCTATTAACGCGCCCCCAGCTTTACAAAGCGCGAGATCACGTGATGTCAATTGAGGCAAACTTATACCAAGGGCCAATCATGACCGTTCAAGAGCAATTAATATCCCTGAAGAGTACCACTAGCGTCGTGATAGCTTCTTACTAGACTCAGGTTGGGCCTGCAAGCTCTTTACACGCCCCTCATACGGCCGGGGTGCCGGTACGACCGGCCTAAGGGCGACCTACCTGGTACCTAACTAATGTGTATGACAACATCAAGAAAGGTACCTACCCGTTGCGCTGCATTGGTTCAAATGTCCGCGCTGTTGCCTTTTGCAACAAGATTTGCCACAACAAAGACCTCAACAAATCCCGATCCTAATAGCCACACCAAGATACCGTACACGTTGACCCCGTGCTGCACTGTACATTGACTCACGGGTTGAAGACTGACTTCGGTTTCTTCTCATGAACCCTTGGCCCTTCCGAAGTTTTCTTCATTTGCTGGACGTCTTATATCCTCACCAGCCACCCTCTGGCGATTAATTCGACAGTGCATGTTGCAGGATCTATCCTTCTTGTACCATCCTCTCTACACATCTCATCTCCCCAGCATCTTTCATTTGGATCACTCACTCACTCTTCCATTCAGTCGTTGAGTGTCAATCATGTACGCCCAATTCCAGTATTGTTCATTTTTATTAGCTAATGGTTGACCGACTGCATAGGCGTCATCAAATAAGAGGGCCCTCGTCGGCCCTGGGTTCCTACTTGGCCGCGAACAACATATCTGCAGCCCAAATCCGAGCCGATTTCGAAGCTCGTCGAAGTGCTGCTGCGGCTAACCGTGCTTCCAACACACCAGCCGTAGGAGAATCCCAACCTGTTGCAGAAGAACAAGACGAGGGGGGGGAGGACGAAGACGAGGATGAGGATGGGGTGATTTCGGGTACATCAGCTGCAGCGGCGGCTCGTCGCGCAAGAGAGAAGCGCAAGAAGCGAGACGAAGCCATTGAAAAGATCAAAAAATCAAAGGCATACAAGAAACGGAAGCGTGATGCCGAGGACTCTGACTCTGACGATCTTGCTCTTGCCCTCTTCAATGAGAAGTCGGCACCTCTACCGGGTCAGATGAGCAACTGCGAAATCTGTGGCAAACGCTTTACCGTCACGCCATACTCCCGCTCCGGACCCGAGGGTGGCTTGGTTTGCGTCCCTTGTGGCAAAAAGCTCACACAAGATGAGGATGCAAATAAGAAACCGAAGAAGAGGGGCCCCGCACCAAAAGGCAGCGCCGGCAGACGTAAGATACAGAGCCGCATCTTGGACGGCACTTATACCGTTGGTGCCAAAACTCTCACGACGCTTTGCATTGAAACATTGGCGAAAAACATTGACCTAGCTGACGACCTCGGCTGTCTTCCCCCTCCTGTCATTGATCGGATCGCGAGACTCCTTTCGAAATCTCGTCTTCTTGACCCTCGCACCCTCAACCTCTTTCTTCAGCCACATCTCGATGTCATCAACGTCTATGACGCTGCAAATCTCAAATCAGACGACTTTATCAAGATCTTTCAATTGATACCACAGCTGAAGAAGCTAAAGTTACGCAATGCAATCCAGTTCACGGACACGGTCATGCAGTATCTCATCACCAGAAATATGGCCCTCGAGAGTATATATATTCACGGAGCCAATCTTATCAGCGGAGACGTATGGATAGATTTCTTGACAAAAAAGGGCGCACACCTAAAGGGTTTGCATATCTACTACACCGACAAGCATTTTGGTGACAAAGCCGTTGGCCTACTCCCAACCGTGTGTCCCAACCTCAAGCGTCTAAAGATTTGTCACAATCAGGAACTTTCCGATCATGGTATTGAATGCATTGCTAAGCTCGGTGATCTTGAGCATCTGAGCTTGCAGTCCATGAAGAAGACTTCCTCGACTTCTTATATCAAGGTGATTGAGAGTATTGGCTCGCAGCTTCAGACATTTTCAATTAAGAAGGTATCCGACGTTGATGATCGCTTGCTTGATGCTCTTCATGAAAACTGTACCAATCTATCCAAGTTGCGCATTACCGAAAGCGAGTTTATGACAGATGCCGGGTTTGCCCGACTATTCCGAAACTGGAAGAACAAGTCACTCATATTCCTTGATCTACAGAAGTGTCGCTATATGGACGCATCCAAACCCGCAGACAATCCACACGAAATCGGTCTCTGCTCACGGGGATTCGAAGCGTTGATGGAGCATTCAGGCGATAAGCTACAATATCTAAACGTACATGCTTGCCGACATATTCCTGGGGAAATGTTCGAAAAGGTCTTTTCTAGTGATAAGAACTATCCCGAGCTACGCCACCTTGAGATCTCCTTCTGTGAGGAGGTTAACGATCTTGTTGTTGGGTGCATTTTCCGTAGCTGCCCGGATCTGAAGGAAGTGAATGTTTTCGGATGCATGAAGGTGAGTTTGAATCACAGTCCCCAGGTGGGTTCCTTGTCCAAGTACTAAATAAAGTTGCTACATAGGTCAAGGATGTTCGAGTGCCGAGAGGCAAAATCCTCGTTGGTGTGCCTAATGCAGTGGGCATGCGGATCGAAGGGGTGGATGACTGAAGCGGTTAAGAATTCTTCCGGGTTATAATGAACATCTGGCTGCGCACATTTCCTACATCACAGTGTATTATAAGCCTTCGCTAAAGACCTCTAGAGTTTCTGGAGCAAGAGTGGGCATTGAAAACTAGACCGAGGGATGCGCGACTCCGCAATATCCCTGGATACTGGTATCGAAACCACTAATTTATGGCTGGCTACATGGAGGCCGGGAGACAGCTTTCTGAGAATGAATCTCTTTGGTAGGGCCTACTTTGAGGGACTAATAGACATCTCATTTCCGTTAAGCTACGGGGGAGATGGATGAGGAAGGGCAGTTTAGCCAGTTAGCTTTAGCTACATAATGACATTACAGATAATTCGTCGACTACCTAGTATGTTTTGATCATGCTCTCCGAGAGAGTACATTAGCTAGGTTTAGCAGATTCAATAGATGCCCGACCCTCCGCTTATATATTCAGCCCTTGTCTCATGAGCCCCAAAAAGGCGCCTACTATCAAGACACCACATCGTGCGTCTTTCCCATCGCCATGTTTGATAGTTACTACTTCTAATGGTACCTCGGCGTCTAGTCAACCTCTACCCATGATGCGAGCAGAAAACTCGACTATGCTGTCGCCAGAGATTGCTCGTCAAGAGTCCTGTAGTTAGTAGTCAAGGTAGTAAACCTCGATATAATTAAGATTTAAGTCTTCATTATGTCTTCCTGTGAACTAGCCATGCAACCTGTACCTGAGGTAGCTAATAGCCATCCCCGCGAGCGCAACATATCTATGAGTTGCGTTGCCTAGTTATGTTCTGGAACATTCGTAGTACTGTGCAATCAATATTATTGTTCTATATATAGTCTTAGCCTAGCCCGCGGACAACAACAAACATAATCTAAATTGAGCTTCGACCGGGAAGCCATCTGACCCATATTTGTTTATGCGTATGCAAGCCTACTCGATGAAACTAGGTTGTTAGACTATCCACTGTGTTTGCTCAGGCAAAGATTAACGTAGGACATAAACAAACAATAATTGATCTTACCTAAGTCCTTCGGGTCACGTCAGGTCCGTCCCGTGGCATTAAGCGAACACGGGTAGCTGAATATTTCAAACGCCGACTTGCAGATTGGTTACATGATGTCGCCGACCTGGCCCTGGTAGACGGGTAGTTGCATGGGCCAGTCCATGTAACACTTATTTCCGAGATCAACCATTGTTGGCGGACATACTAGATACGGACGATGGTCAACTGACTTATGCTCGCTTCACGGGGTCCGAATTTTCGTAGCCAAGCCCCAAAGTTTCATCGAGTTTACATCCTATGCCAGTGTTAGGCCAATAGTTCCCAATTAACTAAGTTAATGAGGTCTGCGGTGTGAGAGCCATATATCGTTCTGCTAAGGCTGCTCATGACTAGGATAGGTTTGCGGTCATTAGATGGCACTCGATAGTAAGTCATCATTTTCAACAAATTCTGATTCGACAGGTGTGCTTTTCGTTTGTGATTCCACTCTTTGCTTGCGGTCAATTGACTGGATTTTCGTAGAAACCGATTATATATTCTTACGTGATATAGAATCATTCAAAGCATAGAATCATACGTCCGGCGACCAATTATATTCCATCTTTATCACTTGAATGACTTATCTAGGTACGTTTTAAGAGGATGGGATCATATGTTGGCGAATAACGTATGTTGTCGTCATCCGGGAAAGTGGGGGTCATGCAGCTTTAGACTTGCCCTCCTCTTGTTCCACGTTGAAATAAAATAAGTGATGTTATCCGAGAGTAGAAAATAGACTAGGCAGATATCAAAGATGGGATCGCTAGGGGATAGAAGCGCCGGAGAAAATGCCACAGATGGCAACTCACCCTTGCCGGCCTTCAGCATAAACCGCATCGCCGTCATCGGCGCGGGGCCGAGCGGTCTCGCGTCAGCAAAGCACCTCCTGGCCGGGGGCTTCTCGTCCTCGCAGATCGACATCTACGAGCAGCAGGCCGAGGTAGGCGGAGTATGGAACTATAACGCCCTCACGTCTTCCCAGTCGCTAAAATGCGTGCCGCACACGGATGCGCACGCGGATCCAGATCCGCCCATTGCGGAAGAACTCGCAGAGGAAGAAAAGGATGAGTACGAGGACTACGTATTCGACTCGGATGAAGAAGCCAGCACGGCTCCCGGTTCGGGCGCATGTTCTCTGCCGCCCGTGTCGCGGAAGGAGAAGAAGCCGCCGATATTCCTGAACCCCATGTACGATGACCTGTACACGAATATCCCGCATACGCTGATGCGGTATTCGGACCTTGGCTTCACTGCTGATGGTAGAGGGGAGGGGACACATGAGAGCTGTGAGATCTTCCCACCGAGACAGGTCGTGCAGGAGTATCTGCTGCACTATGCTCGCGACGTGCGGCATTTAGTCCGATTCTCGACGCAGGTGACGGACGTCTCTCTACGGACAAATGTATCAGGAGCAGGTTCAGGAGACCAGCCGCAAATCAGAGATAAGTGGACCGTTCGCTCGACGAATTTTCTCTCAGACGTTTCGCGCACAGAGACCTACGATGCGGTAGTCGTGGCATCGGGCCACTATTCCGCGCCGTACGTCCCCTCAGGAATGCCGAGAATTTCCGAATTTACTACCGCGCACCCAGACGTGATCTCGCACTCAAAGACATACCGCAGCGCATCCGCGTTCGCCGGGAAGCGCGTCGTGCTCGTCGGGTCCGGGCCGTCCGGGCTGGACATCGCATCGCAGATCAGCGGCGTGTGCGGATCTCCCCTCGTCATCTCGGCGCGCAGTCCTATACCTGAGGACATGGCTGCGTACCTAGGCGTGGGAGATAAAGTGCGCGTGGTCGGAACGGTCAAGCAGTTCCTGGTGGAAGATAAGGGGATCGAGGTCCATTCTGCTCCGGTGCCCGATTTGGGACAGACCACGGAGCGAATATCAGATGTCGATGCGATCATCTTCTGCACGGGGTACTTGTACACCTTTCCCTTTATCTCCGCGTCTTCACTGCCGTCTTCCACGCCATGTTTAATCACGGACGGCCGTCGCGTGCACGGATTGGCGCGGCATTTCATCCACACTTACCACCCGACCCTAGTCTTCCCGGGTCTACCAATCAAGATCATCCCCTTCCCGCTCGCGGAAGCACAAGCAGCGGTGTTCTCGCGTCTCTGGACGAACAGACTCTCACTCCCCTCGCACGAGGAACTGCAGCGCTGGGAGCGTGAGGACGAAGAAGGCAAAGGCCTCGAGGGGAACAAGGTGCCGGGGAAGTCGTTCCATACCTTTCCCAAGGGCGGCGATGCGCGGTATATCAACGCGCTGCACGACTGGGCTTTGCGGGCGCGAGACGAAGGAGGGAAGAAGGGGAAAGAACCGCCTTTTTGGGGTGACGAGGAGCTCTGGCAGCGGACAATCTATGCCCAGGCCAAGATCCAGTTTGAAAAGACTGGACGCAAGGCGAAGACTTTGCGGGAACTTGGGTTTCAGCATGGGCGAGAAGATGGGGGCGACATTGAGGGGGCTAAAGGTGAAGAGTGGACTGATGTTGCTGGTTAGTTCAACTGGCTCGAGCAAGGTTGGAGAATCGCTTCGAGGACTCGGCAGTTGAATTGCTTGAGTTGATTACTAGTTACAAGTTATTAGAGATAAGCGATAGTGAGTTTAACACACTTCCAGGTATGATGAAGTTAGAATAGGCTTCTATATACAGGATCGCTCAGCCCTATACAAATCCCTGCTGAGATTTACACCCCTTGAAATATATACAATGTCGTCAAGGTAGTGGTCGTCATGTATCATAATATTCGTCGCCAACCCAAGGCAGACCGCTTCATGCCCTGCCTCCTCCCAACGCCTTATATGCCTTACGAAATGTTCAGCAAATAACACCATGGCAGTATCCAATTCCCAATCCAATCAGACTTAAAAAGAATTTCTCCCGTTTTGTTTAAGGTCTTATTTAATTTGCGCTCATGTCTTGCTGAACCCAGTCGTTGAGCTGTGCCTCGAGCTGGTCGTCACTCATATCCGTTGCAGGCGTTGTACCCTGCCACCAGACGAAGTCGTCGTCTTGCCTCTTCTTGAGCGCGATCTCCACAGGCGAGCAGCCGGCGATGGGGCCGAGGTAGTTCAGGTGGGCGAGGATGTCGAGGCCGAAGGTGGCAGCGTTACAGCCGAGCGAGCGGGTGCCGTCGCAGACCTTGATATCATTGACTGTGTACGAGGTCGTCGTGGCGGTGCCGTCCGATAGCCAGAATTCAGGGGTCGTGTGCGCGTAGTTAAACACGATGGGCGGTAGTCGAGGGACGGGGTCGTCGAGATGCGTCACGCGGTACTCGATGCCCGGCTGGTCCGACACGAACTGCGCGAGCGCGTCGTTGCCCACGCGTGGGCTGCCGTAGTTGATGATGTCCACCTCTAAACCCTGCTGTCGTGCGTAGGCGGCGCCGAGGGAGCTGACAGCTGCACCGAGGGAGTGGCCGGTGAATACGATCCTATATGCCGGGTTGGCAGCCTTGGCGGTCTTCACGGCGTTGAGGACGGCATCGGAGATCTCATCCCAAGCTAACGCGAAGCCAGAGTGGACTTTGCAGCCAGATCCGAGGTCGCAGTCCTTCTGCAGGAAAGTTAAACTAGTTTTTGATGTCAACACCGTATCTTCCGGATCTGGAAGATAATTTTGATATAACTTACTCCGTGATCCAGTTGCGCAGAGAATGAGATCCCCGAACAGATGCGACGATAACCTGGTTCTTCGCGTCCGTGGATACGAAACCTTGGATGTCGGTCCTCGATCCCCTGTTTTGGTGTGAGTCAACTCGCTACACAATATAGCAAAGGTGGCGGCGAATACAACGTACGAATAGGTAGCAGTGATCTTAGCACCGGCAGCGGTGACATCTGGGCAAGCGCCCCCCGAGCAAGTCACAGTAGAACCCACAGGACTGCCGCTGTTGCAGTAAGATGCGCCGGCGTATTGGGCATAGAGTTCGAAAGTGGTCAACATGTCGGACGAAATAGATGCTGCTGATTATTGAGCGTTAGTCATCCGAAATCACAGTAGATAGTCATTGGGCAATGTAGCAGCATACATCGTCCATTTAGCATAATCCCAGGTGCCGCAATGGGCGAACCAGCGGCCGTGAGCGCAAAGCTCGAGATGAGCGACCAACTGACTGGCTTCATCTTGGTCTTCGGGGGGTGAGCGAAGGGATTGAGCAGCAAGTTTGAGGCAAGAGACGCTTCTGCAACCGAAGCAGTGAGCTTGTTAGAGGTAGGCTTCTGGTTACGGAATTCTCGTTCACATCTCTCGAGACGAGCTTGTGATTTTATATACATCAACATGGCTTATTTAAGTATGTATAGCACGCGAGCAAGGGGTCAGGATGGTCCTGCACTAAGCATTAGCTCTTCGCCCATGGTTGCCTTCCCTCTTGGTTTTGGGGGCTGGTATATCTCACGAGATTCCAATATCTAACACAGGGGGAATGTCTTGAAACGGAATGGCGGTATTGCCGCTACCAATCTTCACGCGGGGGCGCGAAAACGGCGTCGAAGTATCCCAACCCAATACAGCAGCAATACTGCTGTACTTGGTTGTCCTCGGGGTATTCCTCGGCATGATGACGATCATGGCTAGCTTCCCGCATAAGGTATTGACGGCTAGTGAGCTGTGCTGGGTTCGATTGGTGAACCAAATTCGAGGGCCAATCTACAGCACCGGTGAATCCTCTCAGTATTCGTCTACTGTAGACAATTTGGAGAACAGGTGAGGAATGACCGGGGCTAATTGCCGCATTTGGGGCTTCAGGGGTCGTTGGCTCACTCCTTCGTGTGGGGTAATGCAGATTCACTCCGCAAAATGTCAGCCACGCGGCCAATTTCCTTTGACGAAGGAACTGTTCGTGATACAACCTTAATGACAGCTCGGTATCCAAAACATCACCCCAGATGTACGCCTCTTCTCAAATCAGCGCCGTCAAGGACGATGAGCATTCTTAGTAAACAGAAATATAGAAGAAGACAACGATCCGTAGAGGTATCCTGATTTGATTGAGATTATCTCGAATGCCCTAACATTCCTTAGGCTCAACGTTTTTTTAGGGCTATTGGAGTTGTTCCTGGTCCCGCTGCGCTCTACCATAAGCGGCAAGCAGTTGTCAGCGTAAAAGCGTTGGGCTTGCCGCTAAAATGGCCATATGGATAGCACCCGATCCATTGGCGGTGAATTGAGGATGCGGTACCGCTCAACGGTGCTGTTCTGAAACCCGGGAAGTACGGCTTAATTCGTCTTACACCCTTCTTCATGACCGCATCAGCCACGTTCACCTTCTACTCTTGTCTTTAGTTCCCGAGCTGCTGCATTCCCGAACTAGGTTGATGTGCTTCCAGACGGCGCTTGTTTACGAAACACCAGCCTTCTTGGTTCAATAAAGGCTGGGCCTTATCTGTGTAGTAGAGCAGAGTCCATGCTTAGATAGGTATTCCGAGAGATGGCGACGTCCCCCTCGGACCTTGAAACTTAGTCGTTTGTTCCCTTTAGGGCTGGCTGGATGCTAGTCCAGGACTACCTGATGAAGATAGTATCACGGTGGAAGGAGCTGAAGAGGCTTGTGCTGCATTTCCTGGTCAGATTTCCGTCGTGTCAGCCAGTGTCAGCTAAGGATCTTCACGCTTTGATCTCACGCGCATGTTGTATGTACCTAGCCGTAGCGCTTGCGCGACGTAACGTTGAGAGCAACGCCACCTCGGCCTTTCACCCGTAAGGTAGAAATAAAGATGCAAACGAATGCCGAGCTTACATGTGATAAGTAGGCATCTTCATGAGGCTCAAGCCGGATGTGATATGGAGTTGGTGGTGTTGTACACAGAAAACCCGAAACCTTGGATTCCGCACGGCCTGACGGGGGGATCTGGGGATGGATTCTTTCTATATAAATATCGACATGGCGATTTATCATTTCGCCTATTAGGTATGTATTGGGTTGTGTCGAACCATGGCATCGGGAAAAGTCTTAAGGTGTATGTCTGGTTCATGTCATAAAACAGCAAGAATTGGAAAGGGCAGATTGAGAAATGGCCATATGGCACAAGCGGGCTACGGCTGTGCCTGACATCTGATTAATGCAGATCTCGGCCTGACCCGGTGTCTCACCTGCGCCATTCAGCAGCGTACCAGTAACCTAGCCAGCAACGGTAACTCTGTCGTGCATGATTTAAACAGACGCAACGACAAATCAATCCCGAACGCCCTTCTTAGGTTTCTTCGCGCTTGCATCTATGACATGCAAGTAGCAATATACAGCACAATACTGTACATTTTGCATATAATATTGATCCATTCCCGTGCCTGTTACGAATCATAACGAATGAACACAGTCCAGCATCGAAAAATGTCGGGGTGGTACCGCGAATCCTACCACGAATAGTCTTTACCCCGCTAAGAAGTGTACCTGCTTATCTTCGATAGGTATTCTGCAAGTGGTAGGTATTTGGATAGGTCGGGCGTCAAGAGCTTATAGCGGTAAGTGTATCGTGCAATGTGACCATCTTAGTCACGATGCATTAGCAGCGCCAGGATTCCCCGCGTCCCACTATCTATCCCCAAAGATGCCCAAGAACGTGCCATATCAGTGATCACCACTACGGCTATGACTCGTGTGATCATTCTTCCACCAGTCAAACGACCTACATTGGCTCAGATGTGTTGGTTCCCTTCTTCTCGCCACCTTAGACATCTACTTATTAACAGCAACGAATCCAAGTCTTTGGTTTGAAAGAAAAACCTGTTCTCGCTCCCAGCCATGCGACTTAGCTGCGACCTAGCGCTTGGCATAATGGCCATATTTTCAATAACTGAGGCATTCCTTGCTCGTTTGATAAGATGAGAAAGAGAAATGAGCCGGGTGACGAAGAGCCAAAGAACGATGCTCATAGATGTAAGTTCGCCAAGATCCAGTTGACGTCGGAGAGCGTATCAGTTCAGGGGCCATGCACCGCCTTGGTGCTCCGTTCCCCACAGAAGAATGTTCGCGCTAGACTTACCCCAATATTGTACGCGAACATGCGGGATACAGAGAAGAGGGTTTCGGTTATATTAGCTAAGTGTATTTTTTGCTTTTACTGTAAATTATATGAATGTATAACTTTATACTACAGCTGCAAAACTACTGTTGCGCATATACCTATATAACAGCCGTGTAATAGCTTAGTCCTTCGTACGTAGCTGCAATACTAGAGCCGGGCTGCAAGTATTACGCTTTAGTCAACCATTCAAACTGAAATTTTACTAGTTTGAAATAAGTGACTTCTGCAGACATAAATTATAATAAAAACAGTGCGGTTATAGTATCACAAGGCTTATATATTGGTTTAGAATTGCAGGGGCCAATATTTACTAGATAAAGCAGCATTTCAACAGTGTCTTCTTATTAACTTATCTAACTTATCAAGGTAAAATCATGGCTGCTATTCGACGGTGTTGCGACGTGTTGGGGCGTGCTGCTTGTGTATCGGAACTTCGATATTAGAGGCCACAGTCGTGGTTTCGGACCTACGCCTGGGTTCGTATCGAAACCCCACACTTCTCGGCAACTATTTAGGCCACGATAAATACCTTCTCATTTGTAATCGGGATAGGCATTGCTTTGTCTCTAGATGTCTACATAATAGTCATTTCCCACACTTATGTTATTCTCGGACGCTTCGTTGCCATGACTCGCACGACTACACGTGCGATATCTTTTTTAATAGTTCCGCTCTTGGCATTCTAGTGATCGGTCTACTGTTGTTGATTACTTAATAGTTTTTGCACCTGTTTGTCATCCTCGACAACTAGAATCTTTCGAGGTTGGTAGTTAAGATGAAAAAGCAACATGGAGAATAAAATAATATAGGTAAAACGCACGAGAAGAGCGGAACAAGCGTACTTGAGAGAGGCAAATCCTGTACGGAAGCATTGTGGCACCTATGAATATACTCGCTAGCCTAGAGCAGGTCATCTACAAAGTGAACTACAAATGCATATTCTAAACAGGCGCTGACGTTGTGTCAGCTGCTACCGGGGAGCCTTTATTATGAGTTGTAACCACCTTTGGCACAATGGCAAATAAGCGGTCTAAGTCCATTATCCTGTGAAGATCAGGTTGTATTATGATTACGTTAAATTTGTTATCAATTAGGTTTTTTCCCCGCGACGTAGTATAATAATGGTATAATGACTCTCTTGTTGTTGCTATGAAACTATGCACCTTTATGTTTCAGAATAAGATGGGCGTCATTAATCTTCCTCAGGTAATCTGTAATGAATAATGCAGCGGGTAGACGGGTATGATCTTTCGTCCATGCTGCTGGTATTTTGTCGTAGGGAGATCTCTACTCCGAAAAAAACAGGCACTATCGGGTTATCGATAACTTCCACATGGAAACGAAGACATAAATAGGGTCGGCGCTACAGAAGGTGTGGGAGCCGAGCTAGTTGTTCTATTATCCTAGCGCTCCTGCTATAAGTTCCTCCCAAACGTTTATATGCAAGTTGTGTTTGCCAGCTAACAGTAGGTTATCACCCGGTTCTTTAAAGCGAGATTCCCGACCTGATCATTAGTAAAAAAGACGTGATTCAAAGCGCCGTTGGCAATGATAGCGCTTGCAGCTAGAACAACTGAGTACTAAATACTAAAGGTTTGTTGCTGAATCTCTGTATATGTGACAAAATCTAGTGCGGAAAAATCAGAAATCAAAACTTTCTGCACGATACCTGGGGTGTAATATTATATGAGTACATGCCTGTGAAGTGGCTACGAGTGACTAAAGACCCGTGAGCCCCAGCTAAATAGGTAATCTGGATATCACGAATCCTACCTGGGCTGGTAAAAACTAGCTGAATCAATGGGGAATCGCGTGATCACGTAAATCAGTCGATATTCAAATAATAAACTGTGACCTATAACTAGTTAAGTCGGATAGTAGCTCGGTATTAGTTGTTGAGATATTGTCTATGAAGCAGTTGTTAAAGCTAATGGTTTGGCTTGGGCTTTTTAGATTCCCTTAACACAGGCTTATAATCGCGTATTATAGCAACGATTGTAAATACAACTCGCTACACAGCCGTATACGTGTGCCTGTTTCATTGACTTGGGAGTATGTAAGTACACTTGAACCGCTGAGACAGCTGGAGGCCAACTGATTTGCATGAATTAGCATCAAAGGGATGTATGACAAGAGCAATGTTTATATTACACGTTATGTCTCATCTAACGGTTCCAACCATCTATCCCCCATCCCACCCATACTGAACACGATGACCTGTCCCCGCCCACAGCATAGCGATTATCCCATCCAGGCATGACATGCTGCTCTTGTTTTGTCTCTCTCTTGCCTCTCCCTACATATAAATCTGGTGGGGTTGGGGCTATCACCCATTCAATAACTACAATGACCAACTCCATGACTACCATTTCTAACAACATCGCACTTGTCAGAACATGCCTGCAAACGACAACGGCCGACAGCTAATCAATGCAATCCGCAACATGTTCGATGAACTTAAAACTCATATGGCGGCTAAGTAAGTTACTCACAGTGTTACTTACTCCTTTCATGCTTGCATATCTGATATTTATTGCTTTTGCTAGCCAATTGAACAATTTAACACAATGGTTGAACAATAGCGTTACCAGTTGCACCGCGCTGTTAACTGCGCTTCATGCAGTCGCAACAAACACACCGATTGCAAACTTTTCTCAAACACAAGCTGCTCTCAGCAGACTCACTGGTACGCGTATATATGTATACTCATATATCCTGGCGGTACATATCAATTAATGAACGTGCACTTGACAATATTCTTGCGCAACTTAATCAGGCAATGCCTGCTAATACCCCTGAAAAAAAAAGCGACTAGCGTTGCTTGCCGGCGCTAATAACATTTTAGATGAAAACCTGATTCAATCCCCACTTAGCTTCCTTATCAACGTTTTCATTTTTAGTTGTGCAACCCAAGATCCGCGCCGCCGCTATTTTTCTTTGGTTTCCCGGGGTTTTGCCATGGACCCTTCGTTCCTAGCGCTCATTCGTACTCGCTAGAATTCCGGATGCCCGGCGCAAGAGTGTCTTGAAAAGAATACGCGGGAAACCAAGTCGTATTTAAGACCAAATTTACAGGCGGCAACCCTGTCGATGACGGTGTACTGCAGCTTCTGTCTTCAGCTTCATCCACCCATCATACCATACCATAGCAGAGCTGCTATATACTGCCGCAGCGGGCCGGTTCGCACGCACACGTGAGGGCGGCCCCATGAGAGAATTGAGACTGGGTTTCTTGGCTATGAGGGCATTTGTAATTTCCGAATGCCACTCTATCGACTCTTTAGCAGGGACGTAGAAGAAACCCATGTCTTAAGTACGTAAGTACAGTAGTGTATGGTATATAGTCTACGAATCCATCTTTTTTGTTTTTTCTTTTCCTTTCCCGTTTCGCTCGTGTCTTAATTTCGTAAAGGACCGGCACTCCACAATAATAGGCAGCGACGCGGTCTTTTACGCAGGGGAGCCAGACATAGTAGCTTAAAGTCCCGTCGTTTCTTAATTCGTAATGTTCAACATGGAGTCGCCCCCGGGCCTCCGCAGCCGCGGCGTCGCGTTGCTGGCGCTACTTTTACCATCGCTAGCGTCGGCCGCCGCGTTAGACAGCCGCGATCCTGTCCCGGCCGGTTACGCCTCTCCGCCTTATTACCCGGCACCCTACGGCGGCTGGGACGGCGATTGGAGCGACGCTTACGAGAAGGCGGTGGCGCTGGTCTCGCGTATGACCGTGGCTGAGAAGGTTAATATTACAGCCGGAACCGGTATTTACATGGTAAGACCTCACAATTTTCCCTCATTGGCCCTTTTTTATTTATGGATGCTTTTACATTCTTAGTATGACTAACAGGCTTCGTTAAGGGTATGTGAGATAAGAAGTGTATTTCGCGAATATACTTAAGCCTAATCTTGGTCTAATCAACCCTCAAACAGGACGATGCGTAGGCAACACGGGCAGCGCCTTACGCGTGGGCTTTCCTCAGCTCTGTCTACAAGACGGACCTCTAGGCGTCCGCACAACGGACAATATCACCGCCTTCCCTGCAGGCATCACCACGGGCGCGACGTGGAGCAAGGACCTGATGTACCAACGCGGCGTGGCCATGGGCGAGGAATTCAGGGGTAAGGGCGTGAACTTCTACCTCGGGCCGTCCATCGGCGCTCTGGGCAGACAGCCACGAGGCGGACGAAGCTGGGAGGGCTTCGGCTCGGATCCCGTGCTCCAGGCTGTCGCGGGCGCGGAGACGATCAAGGGTGTACAGGAGCAGGGCGTTATATCGACGTTGAAGCACTACATTGCCAACGAGCAGGAGATATACCGCATGTATAACCCCGTGCAGCAGGCTTACAGCGCGAATATCGGTAAGTCCTCGCCGCGGACATGAAAGGTCGTGGACATGCTTGGCTGACTTAATTGCCTAGACGACCGTACCCTACACGAAATATACCTTTGGCCCTTCGCAGCGGGTGTCAAAGCTGGCACAGGCGCCGTCATGACCGCGTATAACGCAGTAAGTATAGCTGACTTAAAAAATATCCTTAAGTAATATCTCCAACTGACAGCTCTCGATAGGTGAATGGATCCGCATGCTCTCAAAATGCGTACCTCATCAACGGTCTTCTAAAGGACGAGCTAGGATTCCAAGGCCTCGTCATGACAGACTGGCTGGCGCAGATCTCGGGTGTCGGGTCCGCCCTCGCGGGTCTGGACATGTCGATGCCAGGCGACACATTCGGAAACAACATCCCGCTCTTCGGGTACAGTAACTGGCAGTACGAGCTCACGCGCTCGGTGCTCAACGGCTCGGTGCCCGTGGACCGGCTCAACGACATGGCGACGCGCGTCGTGGCGGCCTGGTACAAGATGGGCCAGGACGCGGCCGATTACCCGCCGCCTAACTTCTCGTCCAACACGGCGGACCGCGTGGGCCCCTTATATCCAGGCGCACTTATCTCGCCGACGGGTGTAGTCAATGAATACGTTAACGTGCAGGCGGACCATAAAACAGTAGCGAAGCAGGTCGCGCAGGAGGCCATCACGTTGCTAAAGAACGACGACGGCTTTCTTCCCATCACGACATCGGCGCCACTGTTTGTATTCGGGACCGACGCCCAGGCCGACTCCAAGGGCATCAACTCGTGCACGGACAAGAGCTGCAACCGCGCCCTCCTCGGCATGGGCTGGGGCTCCGGCAGCGCCAACTACCCGTACCTGGACGACCCCATTAGCTCGCTGAAGCGCAAGGCCGCCAATGTGACTTACTACAACACGGACTCGTTCCCGAAGGTGGCCGCAGCCCGCGACGGCGACGTGGCCGTCGTCTTCATCAACTCAGACGCGGGCGAGAACACGTACACGGTAGAGGGCAACCACGGCGACCGGGACGCAAGCGGACTATCCGCATGGCACAACGGCGACGACCTCGTCAAGAACGCCGCGGCGGCATACGATAACGTCGTGGTCGTGGTCCACACTGTCGGGCCGATCATCATGGAACAGTGGATCGACCTGCCCTCCGTCAAGGCCGTGCTCGTGGCCCATCTGCCCGGACAAGAAGCAGGCGACTCACTGACCGAGGTGCTGTTCGGCGAGGTCTCGCCCAGCGGCCACCTGCCGTACACCATCCCCGTCTCTGAGGACGACTACCCCGCCAGCGTAGCCATCAAGTCGACGCCAAAACTCAGCCAGATCCAGGACACGTACACGGAGGGCGTGTACGTCGACTACCGCCACTTCAACAAGGCGGGGGTAAAGCCGCGCTTCGCCTTTGGCCACGGCCTAAGCTACGCCAGCTTCGGCTTCTCGAACGCGACCATCGCCCGCTCGGGCGGACAGCTATCCTCGGTCCCACCGCCCCGCTCCTCGAAGCCCGTCTCTCCCATAGCGAGCATCGACACCGCCCTCCCGCCCGCCGCTGACGCGTATTACCCGGCCGGCTTCGTCAAGATCTGGCGATACTTGTACTCGTGGCTGGACAAGCCAGAGGCGGACGCCGCGCACGCGATCGGCGCGGCGGGTAGCAGCAAGTACCCATATCCAACGGGCTACTCGCCAACGCAGAAGACCGACGGGCCCCCGGCAGGCGGCGCGAGCGGCGGCAACCCGGCCCTCTACGACGTGGCATACACGCTTTCCGTGACGGTCACCAACACGGGGACCACGAAGGCGTCCGGCAAGGCCGTCGCGCAGGCGTACGTGCAGTTCCCCGAGGCGGCGGACAACGGCGGGTTCGACACGCCCGTCGTCCAGCTGCGCGACTTCGCCAAGTCGGACGCGCTCGCGCCCGGCGAGAGCGCGACGCTGACGATGCAGCTCACGAGGAAGGACGTCAGCGTGTGGGATACGACGGCGCAGAATTGGATCGTGCCAAATCCCGGGGGCAAGTATGGCGTCTGGATCGGCCAGGCGAGCGATGATTTGAGCGTTGTTTGCTATACGGATACCCTGGCTTGCGAGGATGGTGCTCAAGGCCCCTAGCATAAGAGCTCACGATGAAATGGATGTAACGATACTTGTGTATAGTCTAATGAGTAGTAGGATGATGCCCCTGTTCTTATAGTAGTACATTCATAATGACTCGCGTGAATTCTATTGTACCATTCTCGGCGACTTTGCGGTTCAATAGATTACAATTGAATTTGCTGGCATCATGAGTGGGCATTTAAGTCGCGTAAAGCCAAAATCATCCCATTGAAACCATCCTAACAATATTTGACAGGTCAGACTTCGACACACATAGAATTTATAGGCGGCTAGTAGTTGTAGTGAGGGGTGTTGTCATACAATAGCAGCTGTGAGACGGTTCGGGACAGTGTACAAATTCTCTTAGCTGTTCAAGTATGACACATATCTATCAAGCGCAGCTTCTCCCTGGCGGCACTCCAGAGCTGAATATGCTGAGGCGTTATTATACAATGACATGCGATGGCGGCGCAGTTCCCCCCAAGTCCGCCTATGAGAAGAATACCTGTTTTTCGCATCGTAGTATTTTCTCGAGTAAAAGCATTTGGATCTGCCATTACATTTCGAGCCATATGATATCGACGAGTAGGATATTGGTTACATCGACAGGACAGTCCGCTTCTTATCTTTGCGATGCTGTAGTGTTTTCCGGCCGTTTCGGGTCCTAATACGGCTCAGGAACCCGTGGCGCCTCTTGCGTACCAGCCGACTCGTTCTCGCCATAGTCGGTCTGGGACCGCATCGAATCTGTTGGGGGCCGGCGAGCGCCGGGTGTGCCGTGATGGCCGACTTAGGGACGATATCTAAGACTCCTTCAGGCGCACTCGCGATACCGGCCGGTGAAGTCGTCGTAGGAGGGAGGCGGGAGAGAAGCGTGTTACCGCTGTTACATGGGCGGAAGACATTGCCGTTAGGGGCGATGATTGAGGGACGGAGATGTGGTAGGGATGAGAATGTTCTGTTCCGGACAAGACGTAGTCAGCTTGCTGGCAACCAATTTCATGACAAAAAAGATTCGTACCGTTTCGTAGCCAGCGTCTGTATGGCAGTCATACTCTTGCAACTCTGTGAAGGAGACAGAGCTGCTCTCGTAGTCGACCTTGTGAGGCGCAAAGCTGACATTGTGCTTCGTAGGTGCGCAATTCGTGACGTTGCGACGACCTAGAGCAACTATGCTATCGCGAGTTGCGAATCAAAGAAAGTGGTCCAAGATTTTGGAGACCCGGCCCGCTTACGGCCCGGCCACAGCTGTCGCCTATCAACCAGCGAACTCACCTACCAGCCCTCTATCGCTGCGCCGTTGGTCTACCTAAATCAGTAGCGCTCCCTTCCCGATGAGGAACTTCTTGGCCACAATTGAGATTGGCATCCGGCCATCGATGGTGTCAACGGTTTCGATACTAGCGCCGCGGTTTACTAGTTATTTACAATAAGTAGACGTATGCCCTTTCTTAGTACAATAACGGCGTTCGGCCCCAGTTAAAAGCAGCATCAACAAAAGCGCTTCTATTTAAAAGTACTTTTATAACGGCCTCAGGGCCTTTGATAGCAGTCCATGAAGGTGGCGTTTGGCCCTTTCGGTCTGTAGCTTCAATATTGGCGCCGCTTTCGAGAAGTGCCCTTACCAAGGCCACATCACCTCTCTCCGCCGCGAGGGACAGCATGGTCCGACCAGAGTTATGCTTGGCATCGAAATGAAAGCCCCGGAGGATTGGTGTCTGCAAGTCGATCCGTGATTCATTATGGATATTCTTTTCATTCATAAGATGAGCAAAAATCGGGTCCGACTCTAGGGATTCGTGAGATACTCCATCATTTTCTTCCTTCCATGTCGCCCAGACCTCAAGCACTTGTCATCCGATTGCTCTAGTGGTATGTCTGGGTGCTGGTAGTCGGAGTATTTTGTGTCCCAGGCAGATCCTAGATCAGGGGTTGTAAGAGGGGCAAGACTCCCTGCCCTGGTGTAGACCATGCTGTAGAGGGCAAGGAAACCTCACCAAGATGCTCTATCCCACTTGGCGGCTTAAGCGCGGAGCCCTGATTAAGAGACCTTTTGAAAGAATCCTTCATCGGCACTGACTGCTCGTTTGCTCCGGGAGGTGTGGTTGCAATATCGAGGCACGGCAATGACATCAGTGAGAGGGACTTGATATGACTCGCAATATGTTCAAACAAGAGATCCTGTATCTCTGGCATTTGGTCCTTTACTCCTTCTAACGCAGGGCGGATCTTAGCAGGGACCAGCTCGCAGAGGGGGCAAACAAATCTACTTGTTTTTTCCTTGGCGATAGGGCACTTCCACTCTTCGCGGCGAGCGAAAAAGAAAAGAGATTCAGTACATTCTGGAAATAAGCAGGATTAAGACTTTAGATCTTCGTTGACGTGGTGTCTCCAGTACCCGTCTCGACGGTCTTACAACTTTATATTATCTAGAGGCATGAAACAGTAAGGACATTGGACTCGCGATTCGCCTGGATTGGTTCTGGGTCTTGGTGGATACTCAAACGAGTCTTCATGTGATGCGGATATCACACTCCGCTTTTAACGACAGGTCCTTTGTCAGGCACCCGCCTTACGGTCAACTTCTTTGCGTGGTGGTTTTCCTGAAGACCGATAGAGTCTGCCAGTTGCCGACACGGCCCTCTGCAGGCAGCTAGAAACCTCCAATGGACTAGCGATACAGCATCCTTATAAAATAAAATATCATCGCCTGAAAGAAAAGTAGCGACATTATATTCGAATTGCTTGGCTGACGCTTTCCGGATTGCCGCCGCTAGGAAGTGTAACCGGTTCAACGCAGAGTCGATAGCTCTTAAGGCATTTCCCTATCTTATTATAGTTGCTTTTAGTTTTCTAGGCCTGGAATCGCCTGGCTTGTAGGTATGATTAATGTTGCTAGGGACATATTGTTTAGTAAAACGTGGGAAACAGTTATTGCAGCGAAGGGTGTGGCACCCCACAAAATCTGAGGGAATGGTAAATACAGTGAATGAGGGCCTTGTCGAAGGGCGAGGAGGGGGAGCCGCTGGCGGACGGCCCTTTTTAACGTACTAACACCGACGGGCAACGAGGCGGCGTTATTAAGGGAGAAAGAGCTTCTGACATGGCTAACAAGGATCTGCCTTAATGAACGGTACGCGGTGTTGCTAATACTAATGAGCTGGGCCCAAGATCCAAGTGCTATATGGAGGTCGGGGAGGGTAATAGGTGTGGCTTAATAGCTGCGTGGAAAAGGCCTTACAGTACTGTAATTTAGTAAATAAAAGTTGCCAGCGTAGCGATTAGGTAGCTAGTTGTAGTTGTATTGGTACTAAATGTACGCGCACGTGTTCCTCGTTTGACTGCTTAGTTGTTGGCATCTGGAATCAATTGCAGGTGGCTGGAGGTATAGTCAGGGGTGTGGGTCCTGTTGGCTGGAGGAGGTGGAGTGTTGCGCTGCAACACTCATGAACTCTGGCGTTGCCAGTGAATGGCTGTAGGGATCCACCCCACCATATTTGTATGGGATTCTACCCACCCCAGCTGTAACCTTGACTTTAGAGATCATCATCAATATAGACCCCGATGGGATACACGAAAACACCGCGCATCGTGACTCGTATTTCACACTCGTGTTTGTTTTTTCATACCGAAATTGCAAAATTACAATAATACAGCGCTTAAGCGTGCTGTTTGCATTCCATATGATTGCGGTAAAGTTAGTTCTTATCAAACAAAAGGTAATTATACCTAACTCCCTCGCTACCTATATATATATGGAGCAAACAGTTAAACAAACATTGCTACAATAGAAGGATAGCTTTGCTGTTTAAAAATTACCTTCGACGGTTTGCGGACTAGTCATAATCATATGATCCCTTCGAAAGGCATGCTAGGCATGTTGTACAAATGCTAGATTTTACATATATATCTACCCGCGCTCGATCTAGTTTTTGAAAGTTGGCATCAGGACGTCCAAAGTTAATCTTGCCTGAATTACTGCTATTAATCTCAGATCGATTTTTACCAACATGGCATCCAACAATGCCTTACCGTCAAACGATTGGCTGCCTCATACCCGACCTCTGACATCACTCACGAAAGGAAGCATTTCATGCCACATTACAACCCATACAGATAGCGACTAGTTCGCTCAACTAGCCCACGTCATGAATAATAATGATGCACCTACTATACAACAGAGCAGGATGTTCTTTAGATTCTACATCTTTCTCTGCGATTATAAGCCACAAGGTTTAACTGGTGACTGGGCCCATATTAAAGGCCAGGACGTAATGGACCACCTGCTATGTCATAACGAACCCAAACCCTCTCACCACAAGATATCAAAGGCGGCTCATACAGCATTTACCAACTTAGAGAAGTGGATGGGCGAACATTCCGACTGGCGCTCGAGTCTACAACAAGCTAAAAACAATGCTGCACAACCCTCCAAGACCAAAAAGGGAGGAAAGCAAAAGGAATGGAGGGCCCCTGGACTTTATACGCCAGCAGGTTTCTTAGCGGTCATTATCATCGGGCACCCAAATTCTGATTCAGTATTAAAATTGATCGGCCGATTAGAAATCAACTGGATGCTGCAGCCGCGCAGCACCCTGGATGTCCAGGAAGGCTTCTGGAAAGGATTAAATGCTAGCAACCTGAATGAGGTCTTCTCCGAGGAAGAAGAACGTCAAGCAGATAATTCTCCGCTCATCGACTATACAGCTCTATTCCAGAATTTCGAAGCAGCCAGAAACGATATCAGGCCTTACGTTAAAGGGTGGGAACATCGTATCTCGCTTCATAAGGCTCCCAATACGGCCAAAAATCACAGCAGCATAGTTCCGGCTCAGGAAACAGTTGAAGCTGCTGCTCTGAAGAGTCTCTTATACCCAGATACAACTAAAGGGATGGCCGAGCTCGAAACCTGGCTTATAAGCAAGCTGGCCGATAGCCAAAGCGACGCTAGCCTGCTGCATCAGTGGTGTCAGCATTGGGAGGGTAGGATTGATGCCGTGGCGAATTATGAAGAACAGTTGATCGTCCGATTCTTGTTCGAGCAGAGCCTCCGTCGGCTCGCAAGCGTTAATTCAACGGACACTTTGGTTGCGAGGTTATACATGCTGCTTGATATGGATGAAGCGGAGTTGCAACCCAAAAGAATACTAGCCGAGGGGATGGGCGAGACTTGGCGTTCGGTCGAATCCCTGCCTCAATATGAGCAGTGCCTGGCAGTAAACGAAAAGCTTCTTGCAGCTGCGAACTATCACCAGGCGATGAAGAAAACTATAAACGAGCTTTGGGCGCAACAACTCCATTTCTTCCAGATAATGAAAACAACAGTGGTTCATGCCGACTGGGAAGGCGCAATGCGTCTGGAGGCCGAGCACACCCAAGTCATCCTCAATAGCTTTCGAGACGCCCCAGGAGACGACGAGCCTTGGCGCGGCAAAAAGGACGTAATATGGGACAAAGAGACGATCAAGATCCTGAATCTAACCCGTTGGCGACTGCGGGCATTGGTTGCTCCAGGCGCTTTTAATATTTTAACAGGTTGGCAAGCTCGCGTGTTCCATCAGAAGTTCTGTCTAGACCTTTCCCAGCGCACGAGCAAGAACGAGGCCGAGTACATCGACCTGTCAGACTACAAGCCAATGAGTGTCCCCGGGTCTTCTTTCGTTAAGGAGCACGGAAGCCTACATAAGCTGTTAGGAAAATTAAATAAGCCATTGAACCTGACGACCGTCAAACCATACATGTTTGCACAAGGCCCGACGGAAGAAGTCATGCCCACGTCAGCCCAGCCTTCGGCGAAGCCCAAGCCAATACCAACTTCTCTACCCTCTATGGAGATCGTCCATGAGGTAGCGCAGGATATCGCACCTGAGACAGCTCAAGCAGATGGGGTACCAGTCCTAGACAAACCTCATCTAGTCTCCGCACCGACAACTCTGCAAGAACAACCCGATGGATTTTCGCGCTCGTTCCTAAGAAGGGAAGAATTCCTAGGCAAAAGATCGAAGAAGCGAGTCGCAAGCCCAGATCATCGGCCTTCTAAAGCAGTCAAGTTAGATCGCGAGATAAAAAAACTACGCAAAGATCAAGAGTTGTTTCAAAATAGCATCCAAGATGTTATTAACTGTGCTGTCAAAGAAAGAGTTAAGAAGGAGCATAAAAAATTATCATCACAGTTTCAACAAGGTCATGACCGACTAGAAGGTATAACAAGCAAGCAGCTCGTGGACTTGGTAACACAAGCAACAGAGGCTTTCAAGTCACAAGACGAACTCCATAAGCAGACTCAATTGAAGTTAAACGAGCAGCAAACGCAACTTCAGAAGATGCAGGAAGAGATGCAGGAGGACATCAAAGAGATGAGGGATGACATCAAAGAGGACAAGAAGCTTAGAGACAAGCTCAGGGCTAAGATTCCGTTTTGTCCGGCTCCGCTAGGTTATGATCAGGAAACCTACGATTCAATGCTGATCGGCGCTGCTTGGTCCTATATCACATATTTTCGTGATAGGAATGAAGGGGTTGAGCTAGATGAGGGAGCTTTGAAAGCAATGGAAAAGCGATTCTCTGAACTTAAATCTGAGGACATGATTAAGGTGCTTGAACATGTCCACATGAAAGCATACAAAAAACCCTTGTGTGAGGAGGAAAAGGAATAGTTCTGCATTTAGTGTTGTACTATAGCGTTGTTATTGATAAGGGGTATATTAATAAAGGTTTGCATTTGCCCCTTAGCCTGCTTTGTCCATTGCTGTGCTATAGCTCCAGCACTCCTTCCAAGAGTTTTGTCGATTTTAACATTAGACCTGTTAGAATTAGGTCGCTAAAAACGAAGGCATAAACACTCACTACGTGAACAAACTCATTTCCAAGTCATCTATCTCATCACTAGGTATTCTAACAGACCCTTATCACACGCACTCGACATCGACTATCCCCACCATGCCCGGTTTACACATAAGTCCGAATAACACTGTCGTCCAACGCGATGGGACTGCCCATATGTCTATCAACAACAACTTGTTTCATCGTTATTGAACAATATTTGACATGCAGACGGTGGCCCGCTTCTGCCCATGCAATGGGCCCTGTATGGCCATTTTCGATCACCTCAGCTTCCATCTCGCCCCAGCCTAGCCGCGCGGTGCCAACGGTCTTACCATCCCTCGCAATCCTTGAAAGGGCGTCGGCGACCTATGTACGACAACGCCAGTTCGGATCGCCGTGGACGACTGGGGTAGTGCGCAGGATCTCTCGACCAGGCTCTGTTCATCCTCGGCCTTAGCGATCATAATACGGACGAGGAGGCCAACCGCGTTCTAATAATAAGGTCTCTTGCTACAATGCTCATCTTCACTTGCCTTGTCTTTCAGACAGCCCTCGTTTAACATACTAGTAGCGCCTCTGTCTTAGGCAGAAAGGACATGCCATCCTTTTCCACGACTTAATTTGGGCGGCCTGGTCGGACAAGGCTCCCTAAGAGAACTATCCTCAGCGTCCACAGCCAACCCCGTCCTTCTACCAAGACCAGATTCACGAACGAGATAGATTGGCAATGCATTGCTAAGCGACACAGCGGATGGGCTGATGGGTAATCCTCCTCCAGCCTAATTACAGTCGAGCGTCTGAAACATTGTGAGTTCCAAATAATTTAGCAGAAGGGCAATAGTTTGCACATAGCGCGTTGATAGAACGCCCTCTCAGTCCTTTATCGCACGCGAATCATCAAGAATGGCGGTCAATCGTTTCATTTTCATAATGAGGTTCCAGGCAAGAGCCTTGACATCCAGGGACTCTCTCTGAGCGGGTACGCCCGCAGAATGGCATTGTCTCTATCACGAAATCAGAACAAACCACTAGTCGTCTAATTATGAAGGCAAATTATACGAGTTCACCTATCCCTCCTTGACAACTCTTCTGGGATCCTACTGTCAACAACAATGCCATCGGATTTGGAGAAGCTATTGTGCGGACAACCCCAAGTTGAGTTTCGTAGTGCTTGTGTGCAGCAATTCGCTTTCTGTGTTACACGGCCAGAGTTAAGACATGCCAAAGTAGGCCCAATGAATACGGTTAAGACCGTCTTAGTTGTAGGCTGAAAGAAATGATGTTAGAACCTTGAGACCAAAAGAGAATTATCAGCTGAATAGAACTCCCGTTCCATGCGAATAAGCCCTTGTCACAGGTATCAGCATCTATCAAGTTACGGTTAAAGCGATCCCCATATACGCGAATGGATAGCGTTAGAGGTATCAAATAGCACTATTCTCCTCATGGGGCGATCCGCGTAGCTTCGAGCCCCAATCTTGTCACTTCTGCTCTCTAATACAATTACAAAATCCTTCTTTTTATTTTATCTTTTTTGTTGGCTAGGTGCTGTTGATCGTAGAAGTGTATAGTGTTCAATGTTAATGGATTCGTGCAAGTAGTCTAGGTCTGATCTGGGCCGAAGCCAGGCAATACAGTAATCGTCAGATCCTCATACTTCAACACGTAGTAGCATAACCAGCAATGCTATTCACAATTGAATATTACACAAGTACATAAATTATAGGGTTTTTGTTCTATTAGGTATTATTATTATTATTTTCATTATCCTTATACGCCATTTGTACGCCGTAAAAAAGGTGTAAAATCTTCCATTCTCCCAACACAATTGTTGTCCTGATCTACATCACGCGCCACGTAAATCGACACGCCCAGCTATAGTCGACCTCGAGGGGCTATCCTGGAAAGACTAATGGTAGAAAGTCTTATCTGCATAGTGCACGCGCACTGACACCAACCTACCCCATGATGCTATAATACTACCCAACTATCCGAACACCTGAACCAATTAACGACTTCGTTATGAAGAGGGAGAGTGTCAAGTTATGGAACTCGTGTATATTCCAGCAGAACTAGTAATGGGCAACCTGCAGGTACACGCATAGGAAGGCCAGACTTGGAAGTGTTGGCAAAGGTGTATGGTACTCCAGTCTACGAACCAGATGCACGGTATATGGTAGAAAACGTGGCGGATGACTAATTGGCTCATAGATATCGTTATAACGTAATCTATCTGTTGTAACGTGTTAGTTCTTACTAGGTGTGGTGCCGTCAGTTACGAACAGGTAGTGTAGATAAAGATTTGGTATTCGAGGTGGGCACACTGGTCTGCCCATGGTCCGGCGGGTGAGCAGGCAATGAGGAACACGTAGAAAGAAAGCACGTCGAGTGAATGGGAAGTACTTATTTCATCCCCTATCGTAAATACGGTTAAAGACACTATGTCTTGGTGTTGCTCTATGGTGAAGCAGGCGATCCTATGTTGTACCACGTCTTTATCAAGTGCTAGTGACTGGGAGCCTTTGATACGAGCTTGTGTCCAAAGACCCTCCCTTATTAGACCGCCTCATAGCCCTTGGTAAACGGTTGTCAATTCCTTTTAAAAGATATGATCTGTACCCCTTGACATTACGTGGAGGAGATAGACGAGCCCCTAACTTCCGGAACATAACATTCTAAAGGTTCTTCGAGGAGCGGCACAAAAATCATCCGAATGGCTCTCGATTATAATGACAGCATGGCGCATTCTCATACTGAAATCTTCACCATTTATCGACGCCGTCGGTCTTTCATGCTTGGATTATCTACCAGAATGCGAACGAAGCGACAAGGTTAGCGAAGATGTAATCTTGCACAGGTGGACTTGATCTGTCATTCCTTGGCTAGAAGTCTTGATAACAGGAGCCAGAAACTTACCAGCAGAGATCGATAAGGAAATGGTATGATCGTGCTGCCTCGAGACGTCCACTCTTACTATCGTAGATCTCAAGTAACTGAACATTTGAGCACATACGAATCGTGATATAGCCAGATGTCAAGGCGTCGAAGTCGGGAACTGCTGTCTTGAGCGTCGCTTGATTCAAATCTCAGCTGTTTGTTGTATCTATTATGGCGTCTTTCATCTGAAGGTCCTGCGTCTCTTGACCTCCGCTTGACATCGCCAAAGTGAACTCCTGTTGCACGGACTGGCCCGCAGGTAGGGAAATGCAACTACTCGTCTACCGGAGCCAGGTCGATGATATCACGTAACTAATCTGCAAGTCGGTGTTTGAAATATTCAGCTACTGGTATATACTTAATGCCACGAGGCGGACCTGAATTATCTAGGCAAGCAAGAGCGAAGCTATTCATGTATACTAGGTTCGCCGCGAGCACTCGAGGGAGAAACGTAGACATGTACGGCCTTCTTGATGCCCAAGAAGATTATTGCAATATTGAATACCCTTCCAAGCCTTAGATACTTTGTTGTAACATCTGCAGTGTACGTTTCAGAAGGCGACATGTGCCTTCCATTCAAGTAGTTCATCGGCTGAACATAGACTCCTTTTCCAAGATATTGTTGTAAAAGTAGTATACGTAAGAGATGACGAACTAGGGGCTGATTTTCTCGGAAGGGGTCAAGGAATAAGGGGTCCCTGTGTGGTATTACGGTATGATAGCTGACTACACCTTTGATCTTTTGGCAGAACACTGCATAGGTAGTCTATTGTTGAATTTATCGTCGGAATTTCCCCCCAAAATTCCTTGAATGCCTACTGCTTTACGTGATCACGCAGTTCCCCATTAACTTTGCTGGTTTTTGCTAGTCTGGGATGAGTAATGTCTAGATTACCTCCTTGTACGACATCGAGTATCACTTACCCCTATGTCGCCATCGGTATCTAGAGGTCGTGACAGCTGGGGCTCACGATATTTGCATTCACCCGTGGTGGTTTTAATACTAGCGCGCCAGCCGGGTTTCTTAGGATGTGTCGGGATATTGGTTGTATCTAACCACTGGGAGGTCACTGCTAGGTTAAAGGTATGGGGAAGGACTTAATATTATTGATTCCTGAGTCCCTCCCACTAACTGGGGGAGACTCGGACCTTTATATAGCCAAATATCTATCGTATACCCACTTGTAAGGACCCTACTAGCCTCCTGTGTACTTAGTGCCTGACAGGATTCCGGTAGATAGCTTATTATAAAAGGGCGTTGTGTTAGGGGTAGCATAGTACTTTCTCGACGGGATTACCATAGGTAAGGTGTATGTATATAAGGGAGTAGTTCAGCTACCCCGTGGTGCAGAACCAGTAGATTCTATGTATATGAATAATTCAATTCCCTGGTGTAATAAATCGATTGATTACTCTAGCCAACTTTTATCATGTTTCTAGCTGCAGATAAGTCTCTCTATCTAGTCCGTGGCACTTATACTCGAACACCTTCTTGGTTAAAGCTGAATAGTAAGCAGTTTACACAGATTGTTCAGCAACTATAGAAAGCACAAGCCTAAGAAGATATTCAAGGAATCCTCTTTATTCATTACTTCAACTATCTTATCACGGAGTAGGATCACTCCGACAAGGCTATTCGCAAGGCTGTAATCGCTTCGTACGGAAGATCTTCGGAAGCCGATGTACGTGATATCGCGCGCTGCATATCGCCCAGAAAGTGGCAAGTGTCACGATCTCTAGATACTAATAGCATCGTAGGGGTAAGTCTTGAATAGTTGTTGTCGCAGAAAAGGCTTCAGCCACTATACCTATAAACTAGTGCTTTCTTTGTTCTGCTCCTCCAGGGGAGAGATACGTAGCTGTAGGTATCGTGAGGATATGATGGTGGGATCTTGCGCGCTCGAGTGGATGGATGTATGCGAATATAGAGCTTCCTAGACTCCTCTGCTACGGACCATGTGTTTGCGGCAAGTGGAGACACTTGCTGCTGCGCGAAGGACTCTAGTAGAACACCTTCGTGGACGCTACCTTTTCTCCATACGCCTACATAATTACCTTGTGACGCCATGTTAGTCGTTTCGTCGCACCTGCTATGATTTTAATATAAGTACAAATTTGGTTTAGTACATTACCCGCGTACAAGTCTACGGTGTTAGAGCCGACTATTTGGATGGAAGTGTAGCGCGAGGGTGGCCATCGCAGTCTGCAATGAAGGGTCGATCGGTCAATTTTTTTTTCGAAGGAACAGGCCTGCAGCCTATTAGACTTATTCCACAAAAAAAAGGCTCGCTACGGTACGGTATCCTTGTGGTTGCAGAGTCGGGCAGGAGATTCTCGGTGATCTTAGGAGTGTCACGTGATACGCGCTTGTCAGATCCGCGTGCACTAGCTGAGCAACCTTGATGGAACAAATGACCGGTTGCTTCAATGGAGAGCATTGTCCGTCATATCGTCTTATCAGACCGATTGACGGGAAAGGAGGCAGAGGCAGAGATAGAGACAGAGAAAGAGAGAGCGCATAAAGATATGCAGGGTGGTTGGCTGGGATTCTTTCGACATGACATATATATGGAGGCAAATCTACTTGTTATGCGACATAAATAGACGTGCAAGATTCCCGCTTTGATAGCAACTTGTTCACTCGGATCAGTTCAGGAACTTTGTGCAGACCAATTGGCACAAGCGATGATGACTTCACGAAAAGATACGGCGACGTAAGCCTACGGAACCTTTTGGCGAGGACGAGGGGGGACAGCCACGACCCAGCGGAGCGAGAGACAAGCCACGACATCGAAAAAGTTGGCGACTGACGTATGAAAAATGCCATTGATGCGAAGCGGCGAACGGGAGGTGACATAAGTGACGTTTGAGAGGGGTGGACAAGGATTCTCTCCAAGGTGCATGACGATAGGCGTTGAGAAAAATGCCGTACCACCTATCAAAAAGCCCAAGTTCTCTGCGTGATGGCTGTCGATCGGTCGTTTTGTATTCCGTCTCTCTTTTTTTTTCTCTTGTACGAGTAACGACAGATAGGTAACAAATCGATAGGAAAGCCGGCTTGCATGCTGAACGTGCGCCGCCACGCGCAGAGAATCACATAGTAGATAGGCAATCATACATCTAGGTAAGCTTAAATTAGGGTACCTACATCATGTATGTAGGTTCTGTGATTAACTAAAGTACATGTTCCTTACATGCACAGGTACTTCATTATATCTGCCTGGTTATGTTAGCCACCTGCGTCTGCCACCCTTTTCGGCTGGGGATGCACCAATTTCCCGCCTGTACAGATGATATACATATGATTGGGCGGCTGAGCCAGCCAGCCCAAGTGCCTTCCTAAGTCGTATATTCCGTGGCACCAAGTTATCTATTTGCAATATGAAGTGTATACTTAAATAAGTGCTCGTATAACTGTTAAACTTCTAAGTAATATACTACTTATGCTGATAACCTGCTTACAGTAAAAAACAACGCTGTTAATTCATTAGTCAAGTTAAGTACTACATATTAGAAGCAGCTAAACGCAGAGGTATAGCCCTTGCCGTAAATCTAACTATATACGGCTAAAGTGGCTCATGTTTGAATACCTAATGAATGGGAAATTGGTGGCATCCCCAGCCAAAAAGGGTGGCAGACGTAGGTGGGCTAGGTTATGTCACGCCACGGAGACCGCCACATATCTACTTATGAATTTCACCTCTTGACATGGCGCAGCGGTTTGGATGGATGTGAGTTAGGATTGGCGTAACGCCACAGGGCAAAGCATGGATGGATGGCATCATGTTTTGTGGTTGCAATGGGGGATCGATCCGATAAAGGTGCTGCGTCCCGAACTAGGTACGTCCAGCATAACTTCTAAATAACATAAACCGACAGGCCATACATCATTTAATGTACATACCTAGGTAGGTGTACGAATTACATAAAAGCAAAAGCATAACTTCCAGCGGCAAAAAGGCACAATGTCCCCAGCATCGATACAGCATAGGTATCGGTGCACCGGGGACCGTGGTTGGTCGCACGGCATATGCGCAAGCGGCGCTCAATCTCGGGACTGGGCATGCTTGTTTATTGTGGCCGTTTCAAGTTGGGAGCCACTAAGCAAGGGGAGGGGGGGGAGAATGTCAGTGCAGCAGCCGTACATTACTTGTATGTACCTAATTCGTACATGTAGGTTAAATTGTTCAATTCGCTCTATGGTCGTTCCCCATTGCGGTTTAGCTCCGCGACGGCGCGTCCAGCTGCTTCGGCGAAACGGTAGAGCCGTGGCCAGCTGTGGTTTAGGGGGGGAAATTTGGGTGGTTGATTAGGCTTAGAAGCTCCCTAAAAATCTTCCACAATCTACCCCCTAAAAACAAGCTCGACCCAGCAATCCCAAAGAAGGTTCCTCATCTGTGCAAAGATGAATCTGTGATTGGTCCGATGGCGTAGCGCGGATGTTTCCCTGACTGTATTTGACCCTGTACTTTGGCCCTGACTCTTACCTGGTGATTTCTAGTTCTGTCTACTGTAGTATTACCTGCTCCATGTAACGAAATAATGTAGTTAGGTACAACACATACCTACATGTAATAAGCATGTGCCTGACAAGCTAGACTTGGACTAGCTCGCGAGTGACAACGAACTGGACTTTCTGATAATCTTAAAAGAATTCTTCCTTCTCGAACGAACTCCGACTTGTATTATCTGTAATCAAGTAAAACGATATTCATGATTTAGATTCTTATTCTTCTCCCCCCCGGACCGCTCTACTTACTTTGTATGCTGCATCGTCTGCCCCCAATCCGCCTTATCATTTCGTTCTAATTCTGTCCTGCCTTTTCGACTGCAGTCGGTCTAGTCTACAACTAGGATCGCTTGGCTGTCCCCATTCCTCCAAAAGTTGCACACCCCTGTCAAGTTCGCCTCCTGAAGAAAGCCAAGGGCTAAAAGCCAGAAAAAGGGTGTCATTGCAGCGCAATCGAACTCCGAATGAGAGACGGAGAGCTCTCTTCTAGTTTCACCAATCATCAGCAGGAAACGGGTCATTTTCAACAACTCGCGCGTCTCTCCTTCGCACCTTCCCGCGCGATTCCCAACTCTGACTGACTGACCTCCTGACCGAGAAAGTCGAACCAACTATCCCGCGTTGGACCACTGTCCCGAGTTCAACAGCCAACAACCCTTCACTCACTGACTGACTGACTGACTGATTCGCGCAAAATCCGAGTTAAACTTGAGTTGGACCATGTCACGACAGAGACAGTAACATCGCCATTCGCTACATCTTTTTTTCCCACGTATTCTTCTCGGCATCTGCATTTCGGAAAATAACCACCCCTTCTTTCCCCCGGGTTCAACAACCTGCACCGCCCCAACACGTTCATCTCTCTCTTGCGTGACTAGTTCGACTGCGATTGCTCTCTTCGACAGACTTCTCCGATCCGCGTCCTCCGACAAACTCGTGCATCAGACGCTCTCGTTGGCTGGTTTCTACGCCTGTCCAGGTAGATTCGGCAGAGCTGACAGCGCGAACACACGGGTCCTATCGTCAGCCAGTGCGAATTCTGTCTACGTTCGTCTATACTAGAACACAAATTGCCAGCAGTCTCTCCATTTCTCCCGGTTTCATACCCATCGCTTGCAAAAGGAATCAAGTGAGCGAGGAGGAATAGCGACAATATGGCGTAAGTTTTGAGTCTCTTAAACCGACAGTCCAGACACGAAAATTGACAAGCTTTTTTCATAGCAATCTGGGGTCAGCTTTCCGTTCGTTTTGGCATACTATGACCAGTTATGACCGACGTAGGTGCCCTTGACAGAGAGACAGAGAGAGCGAGAGCGAGAGACCAAGAAACAAAAAAACAGAACAAGAGTCGGAAGAAGGAAAAAAACATGGACCAGGTTGCTAACATTCTATATGCAGACTCAAACTATGATTCCCCCCATCGAACAGGCCGCCACGTGCCTCTGAACCGCCAGAGCACGTTAACATCGGTCGCCACCGCCTCGGAATCGCGCGCGGATATCACGTCTCCCTACCAGGACGAGATGATGGGTGGTGGCGCTGGTCGATTATCGAATCAGGCCGACGGGACGGCCTACCTAGGCGCCGGCATGCCCTCGGCCACCCCGCTCTCGCCCGGCTCCAACGGTCCTTACTCTCCCGGTCTGCGCTCGTTCAACGCCCGGAGGGAGAGTTCCCGCGACGACGGATTCGAGACCGTCAGCAGCCCCGGCGATATCCAGATGCAGTCGTTTGCCGACGGTGCACCACCCGCACCGCCCGTGGCCCACTCGTGGAAGCGCATAGATCGATGGGCCGAGGAGAACTACCCGGAGCTCTTCGACCAGCTCTGCGAGGGCTGCACGGACAACGACCTCACCGAGCTCGAGCACCAGCTCGACTGCTCGCTGCCCCAGGACCTGCGCGACTCTCTCATCGTGCACGACGGCCAGGAGCGCGGCGGAAACCCCACCGGCATCATCTTCTCGTCCATGCTCCTCGACTGCGAGGAGATCGTGCAGGAGTGGGACCAGTGGCGGAGGGTGAATCAGCAGTACCTCCTCGAGACGTCCGCGGTGACCAAGCCCGCGGTGCCCTCGAAAGCGTTCGGCGGCAGCAGCGAGGCGTCCTCGTCTCGGTCGGCGCCGGGCTCCCCGGGCTCCCAGACGGGCTCCCAGAAGGGCTCGTGGCGGCAGGATCTCCAGGCCCGGCAAGACTCGGTCCCCGCCGGCGCCATCCAGCGCGCCTACGCGCACCCGGCCTGGATCCCCCTCGTGCGAGACTGGGGCGGAAACAACCTGGCCGTCGACCTAGCGCCCGGCCTGACGGGAACGTGGGGACAGATCATCCTCTTCGGGCGCGACTACGACACCAAGTACGTCGTGGCCAGGTCGTGGGGCGCTTTTCTCGCCATCCTTGCCGACGACCTGAACAGCGGCAAGTGGTTCGTCGACGAAGACACCAACGATCTCAAGCTGCGCGAGTTTAAGACGACGCGCGTCGAGCCCTCGTACTTCGACATCCTGCGATGGCGGATGGACCAGAAGCACGGGCGCACGGCCAAGTCCGTGGCCAAGCGCAGGTCTGGCGTGCCGGGAGGTGGAAGTAGCGCGGTTGCGTCGCCCGGTGGCTCTCCGTACGCCAGCCCCGTCGACGCCGACGTCCGTGGACGATCATTACAGCGACTCAGCAACCCGTCGCCGCTGGTGAGCCCTGCGCGGACCGGCTTCGGTAAATCCAGCGCCCTCGCGCGGGTGGCAGAAGAATCAGGACATGCCGAGCCCAAACTCGTGACCAACGGCATCAGCAAAGAGGACAAGCTCGTCGAAGTGGAGACACCCAGAGCGCAACAAGAGGATGGTGCCTCGTCGTCTACGATGGCGACCAACAAGCCAGATGTTGCTGCGCCCGTGACGACGACGAATGGCAAAGATCTCTCGACGTCGGAGACGGATCTCATAAATGGCCACGTAGACGACTTGGAAGGAGGGATGAAAACGATAGAGATCTGATGAGAGAGTCTTCTACGACGACGAAGAGAAAAAAAAAATGCAAATGATGGCTTATGTTCCACGACCAAAACAACAACATTCAGCAAAAAGGGACGGCGTTCGGGGCGTCGGATTCAGCAAAACAATCCCATGAGCATCATCTCGAGGAGCGCTTCAGAGTCTATCCACACACCTCTTTCTATAATAACAGCATCATCATTGGCATTCTCGCGCGTTGCATGTTTCCCCACAACGTCTGGGGATTTCTTGAATGCGGATTCTCGAGCATACGGGGAGTTGAACGTGCTTACCACTTCGGTTTGCTCAGCAAACATACGTATGTGGCCTTCGAGTTACTAGTGGACGTCCCAAGACAAGGCCATGATGGTTTTTTTTTCTTCAACTCTTCCTGTACCAAAACCGTATTTGTCCAGTTTGCTTCATGAGGCCAAGGTCACCTGTTGACACGTTACGTACGGAATTTGTTTTCAGCTTCGTGCCGAGGAGTGAGGCATTGAAATAGCGAACCTGTATCAGGGAGAAGCGCTCCACAATAGCGAGCCTGTACCAAGAAGAAGGGGGGGGCGTTGCCATGGTGTCCTTTTACTTTTTCTCTCGCGCTTTTGCGGTCATCGGGTGGGTTAATAGATTTGGCGAGTAGTCCTGGTGGTCAATTGGGGCTCACATTAAAGTAGGCGTCGGAGGTAGCAATATCTATGCAAGTTTCTTCTTGAGACGACGACGACGACGACTACTACTACTACTATGTAGCGTAGCGACATGCACGCCAATCTTTGGAGGCGCGTGATTTGGATTACACGAGTTCGTAAGAATAGAATACAGTAACTACATGATGATCTGTAGATTGTGATCACATCCTGCCTTTGCATGAATGAGTTGTGAAGCTGAGGCTGCCGAGACGGAATCCTGCATCACGTGATCGCAGCTGCTCTGTAAGATCCCCTGAGGTTTTAGTGAGTTAGCGACCATGAGACTTAGGGCGTCATCAGCCGACGCAATCGTCCCCTGGGATCCACACTTGTCGCTGCTCAACATCGAGAGCTACGATAACCCAACCAACCACTTACACTAACCAACCTCACTTCCGCGCAGCCATCTCAACACCCCGACATCTCCATTCATCATCCTGCTCGGCTGCAACTCCCGCTCACGACAACCCGACGATCCGAAGCGAGGCCCCAGCGTCATGGAGGAGGAGCGTCTTTGGAAGTTCAGCAAGCCGGCCTGGCTCAACAGCGCCTGGGCGCGAAACGCCGGCGTCTACTCAGCTGGTGCCCTGGTGCGTTCTCACTTCCCGAACCGAGTCGCCGTCGCGACACTATTCCCTTGCATCTCCGTCCATTCTCTACTCCGTCCTGTCTCCAACGAAAACTCACAAGTGTATATATGTATGTATGTATGTATGTAGTTAGCTAACTCACGATAATACATAGTTCGCGCTCGCCTTCTACGTACTCATCGACGCGGCCGTGTGGTCCAAGTCGCCGCTCAACTTCTCGGACGTGCACGTGACGTTCATCGACTGGCTGCCCTTCATCTTCAGCTCGCTGGGGATGCTCATCATCAACTCGGTCGAGAAGTCGCGGCTGTCGGCCGACTCGTTCAGCTACTCCGGGTCGGGCGTCGCCTGGAAGGCGCGCGTCGTGCTGTTCCTGGGCTTCGCCGCCCTCGCCGGCGGCATGGCCGGCGGCGTCGTCGTCTTCGTCCTCAAGTTCGCCGTCCAGCAGGTCGCCTGGCCCATGATGGGCATGGGCGTCGAGAACATCGTCGCCAACGGCCTCGTCGGCCTCTCCACCGCCGTCCTGTGGGTCAGCCAGAACATGGAGGACGAGTACAGCTATAACTTGGCGCTGTGAGCGAAGGCTCTGCGAGGAGGGGGATGGGTCTGTCTGTATTTCTGCGCGGGCGCCTTGTCGGGTTTGCTGGGTGAGAATGCTACGGTACATATTTTGAATGCGGGCTGCCTGAAGCATTGTTCAATAGGTAATAATAAGATTGATTGCTCTTACGGAGTTTATGCTCTCTTTGAGAGTTATATGATTATTGCTATACGTTCTCTCGTACATTGCGTCACGTGGTGGTAACCAGTTATATAACTTGATATTGATTCTGAAAACGTAGTCGCCTCGCTTTACGGGGAAATCGCCTGTCGATGTGATGTGTTTTAATTCAGCGCGACCTGTTCAGTCGCTTTCAAAACTATCTATATGCTTCATCATGTGCTATATAACTGCAAAAGTCGGCTGATTCAAGCATAAACGCCTCACACATTAAAACAAAAGGGATTCTTTCTCAGAGAGAGGTCCAAAAATTTGGTGCGCCAGGTGAGGATTGAACTCACGACCTTTGCATTTCTACCATACAGGCTACGCCAAAGCATAGCAAGTATAAGAGCAATATGCTAACCACTACATCACAAGCGCTAGTGGTCCGGGTCGTTAACACTCATTATAAACGCTAGGAGAGGCAAGCCCAATAGACCCACATTAGTGAGCCACCCTTCATCGACTCGCTGTGGCTTGTTTATATCCCAAATTAAAGGACAATCCATTTAGGTCCTATCTATCTTGTTTTCGTTCGTGATGGAAATCCAGCCTGAGCTGTATCTAATTATCTGCAGACATTTGGCAAAATGCGACGGGATTGGCAGCTACATAACTTCACGGTATTAAAGTCACGGGTTATCAGTAGAACGGTTAGCAGTCCAGACGGTACGAACACAGCATGTCTCGCAGTCATCTATATTCAGACTTCAAGTGGATGATCGCCGTTAAGTGACCGGTCTTTTGCTTTATCTCATAACTAGAAAGGGTGAAATAGATGAACAAACATAGAAAATAGATAGTCATGCGAATAGGCAGACGCAGTAGAACAGACGAAATATGATAACACCCCTCCTCCTTTTCCAGTCTCAAAAATCTGCAATCTGTAGTCATGATTATTAGCATTCGTCCCTCTTGCTTCGGCATTCTATGAAGAGCATTAAAAAAGACTGTACAAGGATAGGCTAACCAAAGACTTAATCGCCTATTTATAGACGCGTCCTCGCTTCTTCGGCTGTGGAGACGAGGGAGACGGAGGGCTCCGTGGAACCTTGGGCCGACGCTGATCATCTCGGCCGTCGACCGTTAAATAAGACGTAGTAAACGATGTGGCGACATCGTCAACTACGCCAGGAGGATGGCAAACAGTCACCTCCTCCTCTTCCTCCAGATCTGTTGCCTCTAGCCTTCCCCCCCGGGCTCTTTCATTCGCGACCTCGATAAACTGGTCGCGAACCTTCTGGGCTCGCACCCTGAGATTTCCGAGAGCTCTCACAGCCTTGGGGTAGTCCTCACTACGCAAAAAATAAGCGGCAACTGAAGTCATAAAGTATTTTGGCTCTCCTCCAGGCGCATCAGGAGCAACGACGTGGTGCGCGTATAAGCAAAGAACAATGTCTACGACAGTGGCGCTGAACGCGTATGCGTTGCCGTCGTATATGGGCCTCACCATGCCATAATTCTTTAATTCATGCATGAGACGAGCCCCATGCGCGCCATCTAACATGGCTTGCCCGTCGCAAACCATTTGGGTCCCCGTGGGGCCTTTGGCTTCCAAGAAAAAGTTTGGCGCCACAACCATTGCTGACATAGTTGGTACAATGATATCGGATAGCTCGTCTCTAATTGTTTTATCCACCGTCTCCAAGTGTACCCCTTCGTAGTAGTCGGGTTTGGGAATCACGGTCTCGCCACGCGTCAGAGAGGCCAAATTGGTGAAAAGGATTCCCCCGTCACGGAGGATATTGGGGATTTTGGGAGTCAGGAGCGGGACAACCTCCCGCATCACTGTGCCTTTCGACATAGAATATCTGCTTCTTAGGCAGTGTGTGAAACCACCTTCAGGGGGAAGAGGAAACTCCTCACTCTTCACTGCCCGACGAATCTCGTCCAGGTTTGCCGGTTCTGGGGCCCAGCTACCATCGTGAAGCTTGGCATTACAATAGTAGATCGAGTGGTCCATACAAACCTGTAGGAAATTAATATCGTATGCAGATGAGTGTCCCGATTCAGACGCTTCGGGATTGCTTCCCGGCACAGGCGTGGATGAGGACGCCATCGTCCACGCACCGCCTGTCGGGTCAAGGCACTGGGGAGGTTCGTTAGTCGATAACAGCAGAAGGTTGAGGAAGCGATAGAATAAGCGTACACCTCGGAGATCACACAGATTTGGGCCACCATGTCTTGCAAACTTGGAAAGTCCTAAACTAGGCTTCCCCACGGCATGGGCAACCTTTTCGATGGGTTGCTCCTGGGCGGCCAAAGGCCTTGGGAAGCGGTCACGGTTTCGCCGGTCGAGTTCTCGCAGCGCACGAGGTGTAAGCCAGATCTTGGGAAGCCTGTCGTAGACCTCGGGCGGGAAGTTAGATAGCTGGCGCTGATGCTGGTGACTTGACTTGACCTTCTTGGATGGCTGCTCATCTCGCAGTAAGTCGTCTGTTGGCTGCCACTTTCGTTTCTGCATCTTGTCATGGTCGTGAACTTTCGAGGATCAGACCGCGGGAGATGAGCCATCTTATTAAAGTAAGATGCAGATGTTTGTTGTGTCTGCTTGAGGCGACAACTATTACGCGCCGACTTGAGACACGGAGAGGTATCCTATCTCGAGTCCGCCCTTTGTGGCTGGCTCTGGCTATTGTACTGAATGAGTCACAGTTAAGACATACAGGGAGAACAGGTAGAACGCGGCTGAAAAGTAAGGGAGCTATTAGCTCTAGTGGCTGGGCCCTCGCGGAATACCTCGTTGTCGTGAAAACGCGCTCCTGTCTGTCGCTTTTTTTCGTACATACCGCCGTTTGCTGTCTCTCCGCCCAATTTCCCGATGGTAGTTGCGTGTACCAATTCACCGAGGCATTATCAAATCATTAACGACCCTTGCAGTTAAGAGGCTAAGGCGATCGACGTGTTTAATGTCAACGGCTGTGCCAAATTGTTGCCTTTCGACCCCAATTGATGGGAAGGCGATCCCAAATCCCTTGCTTCCTAGTGTCGGCATAATACACCGGAAACTACCGTTTCTTCTCGCTTCTTGCGTATTTCGCATTGTATGCCTCGGATTGAAGTTCTAGAGCTAAACAGTGTAATAGAGCGAGATGCATATGTGGTTTGGCAATACCTAACGCCTCTGATCTTTACAAGTATCCGTACTAAAAATAACTGATGGAAGTCGTGCAATGCCTTTGGGCGTATCGTATCGCCAGTGACATGAACTACCCATTGGATGGCTTATTTTACTCTTTGCACTGTGCCAATAAGATCTGTTCGAGTAAAATGTATAAGGTGTGCAAGTTCTTTTCGCTTGAAGTTTCGACATGGCCTCCGGTAACCCGCATTCCCACGAGACCCCAAGGAGGTAATTTGGATCCGATAGCAGTAGAAATGAGTAATTTCGATGGGGAATCGTGTGGCCACGTAGAACACAAGGCAGTAAATTAAGTATATATTGGTAGAAAATCAACGGCGATTCCAGTGAAAAATCTAAGTGCCGATCCAGAGAACGAAGGTGTAGATGACTAAGTTGCTTTGCAGTCTGACCCCGACAAAACCCCTTATTGCCTACCCCTTACATTAAATACAGGTGAAAATAATGAATCCCCTTCCAATTGACCCAGCCAGCCGAATATCACCCGTATTACTTTACTATGCCGTCTGTATGTGTTGTTGTTGCAGCGAAGAATGATTGGTGTCGTGATAATCAATTTAAAGTGTTGAAATAAGGGAGGCTAGTACACTCCACTCCCCTGTATCTGATGTATATAAGTGTTACTACACCCCGGAGCCTATAGGCTCTTCTTTTTTTTTTTTTAATAATTCTAAATATAATACTACTTACCTACACGCTTATATATATCTTTATTTTTATTAATAAGTTATAAGCTTAAAATAGCTTACTTATATTGTTTTTAATTAAAACGTTATATTTATATATTATTTAAATATAAATATTAATTTTTTTATAAGTTATTTTTTTAAATTTATGCTGCTTAAATATATTTTTTAGCTTTTAATAAAAATACTTTTAAATTTAAGCTTAATATTATAATTTTATAAATAAAAACATTATTTAAAACTTAAACTTTTATTAATAAAAACTTTAATTTAAATAAATAAAATCTTTTTTTATTATATATTTAAAAAAATAATAAATAAAATAACTTTATATTTTTTTATAAAATATATTAATATATATATTTTTTAATATTTATTATGTGTATATTTTTAGTTTTAATAATAATATTAAATTAAATTAAAAAAAGTTCTTTTATTAGCTTTTTAAATTTTAAATTTTTAACTTTTTTTTTTAAAAATTTTTTTTTTTTTTTTACTTTTATTTAATAACTATAAAGTTATTAAACATGCTTTTAAATATTAAATTTTATTTTTTTAAAATAAAACTTTTTTTTTTATTTATTATTTATTAAATTTTTTAATAAAAATAATTTTTTTTATTTTATTATTAAATTAAATCTTATAATATTTATTTTATTTTTAAATAATTTTATTAATAATAATTTTTTTTTTTTATTTATTAAACTATTATATAACTTATTATTAAGTTTATAACTTATATTTTTTTTTTAATATTATTAAATAACCTAGACTTATTTAATTTTAAGGTTATTACCTTTTTAAAGCATTTTTTAAAGCGTTTTTTATATTTTTTTTTATTAAAAACTATACTTTTATTTTTTATTAGTTTATTTAGCTAGGTATTTTTAAAGCTTTTAAATTAATTAATAAGTTATTAAAATATTATTTTAAGTTTTATATTTAATTTAAATATAGCTGTTAATATTATTAAATTTTATTTAAAAATATTTTAATAAAAAAATTAAAATAAGCTTAAAAATTAAAACTTTTTTAATAAATATTATTAAAATAAAATTTAAAAAAAACTATATTAAATTTATTAAAAAAATATTTAATTATTTATTAATATATAAATATAACAAGCTTTTATTTAAAAAATTTTAAGTTAAACATTTTAAAAAACGTTAAAACAAAAAAAACAAAAACTTTTTTAATAAAACTAAGCTTTAAGAAAATAAATAAAATAAAACTTATATAATAATTAAAAATTATTTAAAACTTAATATTTACGTTATAATATTATATATTAAAGCTATATTGTTTAATATTATTAAACTTATTTAAAATAAAATTTTAAAATTTAAGCTTAAAAAAAGTATTATTTTTTAATTTTTAATATAATAATAAAATAATACTACTTTAAAATTTTATAAAAATAATATAACTAAATTAATTATAAAGCTTTATATAATTTAAAATAAATTATTAAAGTTTAATATAATATATATAATTAATAAACTTATATTTATTAATAAGTTTTTTATTTTATTAAAACTAGTTTTTAATATATTTTTTATTATTTTTTATTAATAATATAATATTTTTTTTAAATAAAATTAAAAAAATATTATTATTAAAAAAGTTATAATATTTAATAAAGTTATAATAACTGCTTAATATAATAGTTTAATCCTTATTAAAATATTTAATAAGTATATAATGTTTGCTTTTTTTTTATATTTAGTTATATATATATAATAAAATTAATAATAGTTATATAGTTATTAATACTATTAAAATTACCTTATATAGCTAGTTTACGTAATAACTTAAAAGCGTAGTTTTAAACTTTTAACGCATGCGTTAAGCTAAACTTTTTTTTATTAACGTTTAAAGGTTAAACTTTAATAAAAAAAATAACTGTTTTAAGCTTATTAATTAAACCTTATTAAATATAATATATATACTTAAATTTAAATAAAATACTAACTATAAAAACAAAAAGTAAGCAAAAGCTTTATAAAGCAATTATTTTTTTAATTTTTTATTGTTATTATTATAACATTTTTGTTATTATTATATTTTTTACTACGATATTATTATATTTAATTATAACAAGCCTTAAAAACATAGCCTTAGCTAGGGTTATTTTTAAATTATTAAAGGTATTTAAAAATATTAAAATATAAGATATTTATAAATTATTTTTTATTTAAAAAATCAAGCTTATTATTATATATAATTTTATATATTTAAATAATTCCTGGTATTTAATAATTATTAATAACATTATTAAAAATTATTAAATAAAAAAAAGAATAAATATTTTTAAAGCTAAGATTAACGATATTAAAGAAGTAATCTTTATTAAAACACTTTAAGAAATCAACGAATAAAAAAATCGGTCGACTCGTCGCACGGCGGCAGGCTGAATAGCTTAACAGCTAACTGCGGCTTAGAACAGAAGCGCGACGGAGGCGTCTCTGCGGCTGCTGTCAACTGCAGGCGTTAGCGGTCCGCTAGGGCTCGATTAAAGGGCTCGATTAAAGGGCTCAATTAAAGGGCTCAATTGAAGGGCGTGGATTGAAGGGCGTTGTTGCTACGCGGAGGAAGCTATTTCTGGCGTTTCGGCTGTTGCGGACTTAGTACGATTAATAGGAGGAAAAGAAAGGCGTTAAGGGCATTATCAGCAGGTCGGGTAGTTAGTCAGCAATAGACCATCCGATTGCACCACCAGATTACATAAGATACAAATCACCAGGTGACTGTGAATAGGCCGAAGCCCATAGCTGCTTAATATAAATAATAAAATTAAAAGCTAAAAAAAATTAATATTAATTTATTAACAACTTTTAATAAAAGGCTTAAATATAAACATTATAATAAATTTTATTTTATATTTAAATATTTTATTAAGTTTTTTTATTTAATATTTAAAAAGTTTTTTAAATAAAAAATATAAAAAGCTTAAAAAAAATAAAAGCGTAATAAGTTAAAAAAAAAAAAAAACAATATAATAAACAAAGCTTTTAATACATTATTTATTATTATAAATAATATAAGTAATAAAAGCTTTAATTTTAACTTTATTAATTTTAACCTTATTATTAACGCCGCTTTTTTTATAACTTTTAAACTAAGCTTTTTAATTAATATATTCGGCATTATTATAAAAATTAACACGTTATTATTAAACTTTAACTTTTTAAACTTATTTTAAAACATTTTAAAAAAGTTTTAAATAATAAATATTTTATAAAACTTTAATTTAATAAATTTTAATAATTTTTTTAATAAAAAAATAACTATAAAGTTAAAATTTATATTTATAATAAACTTCGGTTATAATTAACATTTATTTTATAATTATAAAAGATTTTTTAATATAAAAAAATATATTAAGTTAAAAATATTAAAAAAAAAAAAAAAAAAAATAATATTAAAAAAAATTAATAATTATATTTTTACTTTAATAATTAATAATTAAAAAAAACGTATGGTTTTTTATAATATTATTTATTGTTTTAAAACCAAGGTTAATTTTATTTTAGTTTTTTAATTATTAAAAAAAAAAGCCGAATTTTTTTTTAAATAAAATAAAGCTTTTAAAATAAAAAACAAAAATTATTTTTTTATTACTTAAACTATTAACGAATTATATTTAATTAATATTTTTAATAATAATATTAATATTATAACTTTAAATATTAACTTTTATATTTATTTTTTTTTTAATTTTAAAATATAAGTTTAATATAAAAAACTTAGTTATTTAAATAATTAAAAATTATAATATTTAATAAATTATTTTATTAAAATTTTTTTTATTTAAAAATATTATTTTTATAAAATAACTTTAAAGCGCTCTTAATTTAATAATTAACTACCTAAGGATAAAACCCTGGTTTAAAAAAATTTGTAGCAGTAATTATAATAATTTATAATAATTTATAGCTAGTTAAAAAGATTTATAACGCAGCCCTTTAGCGTAGCTTACGGTGCAGTAACCGTTCGTAGTCCTTTTGGCAACTATTTATAAGCTATACCGGCTAGTAATACCGCTTCAAAGTTTGTTTAATAATTAATTATAAATTAATTAGCATGTTTACAAGCTATTTTAACTAATAAAACCTTTTTAAAAGCCGTATAAAAATTATTTACTGATTAATTATTATGTAGCTAGTAGCTTAGTAATAATTAAAAGCTTATAGCTTGTAAAAAATAATACACGAAAAGATTTATAGCAGGGCAAAAGATTTATAGCGTAGAAAGCCTAACATCCCTGGCCGCATAATTACCGTTTTTAATAACTTTTGCCTTAAAATTATTTTAAAAGGTATAAAACTTATATTAAAAAATAAATAAAAAAAACTTTATATAAAGGTTATTTATAAAAAAATATATAAAAATTTAAATTATTATATATAAACTTTATTAATATATTAATTAATAATAATTAAATTATAAAATATAATTAATTTATTTAATAAATAATTATTTATAATAATTTTATTAAAATAATTTAAACGTTTTTTATAAAATTAATATTTAATTTTATTAAAATATTTTAAACTTTTTTTAATTAAAAAAAAACAACTAAAATAATATTATTATATTTTTATTTTAAATTAAAGATTAATATTTATTAGTTATATTTTTAAAGCTTTATATTATAATTAAAATATAATTTTATTTTTTTTTATAATAAATTAATATTAATAAAATAATATTATAAAAAAAACTATAAATATATTTAAAAATATTATATAACGTTTATATATTATAATTATTAAAAACAAGGTTAATATTAAATATTAATTTATATTAATATATATAATTACTTATTTAAAAAATCTTTATTTAATTATTAAATTAAAAAATAAAACATTATATAAAATATAATATAAAACGCTTTTAAATTTAATATACTTTAAAATAATTAAAGCTTAAAGCTTTTACTTTTTAAAAAATAAAGCTTTTATTTTTAAAAAAAAAACAAAGCTTTATATAATACTAAGCTATTAAAATAAAAATATTATAAACTATATTATTTTTTTAAACTTTAATAAAATAATTTATATTAATAACGTTTACTTTAAAAAATAACATATATATATTATTATTAAAAAATAATTACTAACTTAAAAAACTATAAATTTAAATATTAATTAAATTTTTTTTATTTTTTTAATAATTATAAAAAATAAAAATAATAATAATATATTATAAAACGTTTAAAAAAAAACTAAGTCTTAAATAACCTTAAATTTAAAAAAAATAACTAATATTTATTTATTAAAGTTTAAAAAAAATAATAATTTTTATACTTATAAATAACGAAGTAATAATAATAATATTATTAATTATAATAATAATTATAATAGTTTAATAATTTTTTTTTAATTTTTATTAAATAATTTTAAAAATAAAAAAAACTTAATAAATATTTATAATATTATAAACTTTAATAATAATTTATTAGTTTATATATTATAAAACTTTAAAACTAAAAATAAAGCTATAATAATATAAAATTATATTATACCCCTTAAAATAACTTTAAAACAAAAGTTATTAAAAATAACAATCGTGTGGCTAGAAATATTAAGCTTTTTATGCTATAAATCTTTTACCTTGTTATAAATCTTTTTATATACCACTTTTTACGAGCTATAAACCTTTAGCTATTATTAAGCTACTAGCCGTGTAATAATTAATTAATAAATAATCTTTATATAACCTTTAAAAAAGTTTTATTAATTAAAATAACTTATAAATATACTAATTAATTTATAATTAATTATTAAATAAACTTTAAAATAATATTACCAGCTAGTATAGCTTGTAAATAATTATTAAAAAAATTACGAACAGTTGCTGCGCCGTAAGCTGTACTAAAAGGCCGCGCCACAAATCTTTTTAACTAATTACAAATTACTACAAATTACTATAATTATTACTATAAATCTTTTTAAACTAGGGTTTTATCCTTAAACAACTGATTATTAAATTAAAAACGCTTTAAAATTATTTTATAATTATATTACCTTTAATAATTTAAAAAAACTACTTAAACTTTTACTTAAAAATAAACAAATAAAAAAAAATTAAACTATTATTAATAAATTTAATATATAAAGCTGTTATAATATTTAATAAAATAAACTTATTTTAAATAATAGTTTTTTTTATAAATATTATATACGTTTTTTTAATAATTAAAATAATAAAGCTAAAAATATTTTAATAAGCTAAAAATAACGCTTATTAATATAGCTAATATAAAAAGATAAATAATAAATATAAATTTTTAATTAATAATAAAATTTAAATAATTTATAAGCTATTAATTAAACAAAAAGCTTTTTTAAATAAATAAGTTTTTAAATTAAAATATAAATTAAATAAATTTATTATTTATTATAAAGCTTAATAAATAATTAAAAGTTTTAAATAAATAAAAAGCTTAAATTATAATAAAACTTTCGCTTTAATAATAAAGTTTATAAATTATAAAGTTATATTTATTATTATTATAGTTTTAAATTTTAAATTTAAATAAATAAATATAAAAACTACGTTTTTTTATAAAAAAATTAATAAAAAAATATATATTAAACAGCTTTTTAAGTTTAATAATAAAACTAGTTAAATTTATAAACTTAATAAAGTTTTATATAATTTAAAATAAATATTTAAAATATAATATAAAACGTTATTTAATTTTTTTAAAACTTTAAACTTTATAGCTTTAAATATTAATATTAAAATATTTATTAAAAGTTATATATATATTATTATATATATAAATAATTTTTTAATTATTATTTTTTTAATAAAAAAAATTAATAAAATAAAAATAATATTATATAATAAGTTTAATATAATTAATTTTAAACTTTATTTTTATTATTTAAATATAATTATTAAAAAAAAATGCTTTAATTAAATAATTTATTTAAGTTAAAATATTTATATTAAAAAAATACTTTAAAATTTTAACTTTTAAAAAATTAAGCTAAAAAATATTTTAATAAAAATTAAACCGTTTAATTTATTATTTATTAATTACGTAACTATTATAAAAAATAAAACTTAATATATAAATGTTGTAAAATCTTTAATATATATTATATTAAAAACTTAACTAAATATTATTTTCGTTATATTTTTTTATAATTATTTTATAGCTAGGCCTAATAAAACCTATAAATTAATAATAAAACATATATTTAAATATTTAAAAAAAATAATAAATATAAAATTAATTTATTATAAAAATTTTTAAAAATTAACAAGTTATATTAATATTAATTATATTAAAAATTATAAAACTTAAAAATTAATTTTTAAATATGTTTTTAATATTAATAACAATATTTTTAATTAAAGCTTTAAATAATAAGCTATAATATTATTATTATTTTATAAAACAAAATATATTAATTAAACATAAGCTATTAAAAAAATAATCTAGCTAAAGCTTTTATTTAAAAAGTTAAATATTATTAAAAATATAAAAATAACTATTATTTATAAGAATAATTAAAAAGCTATAACGTTAATTAATAACTTATTTTATTATATTAATATTAAATATATAATTATTTAATTAAAATTTATATATAAACAATAAACTATTAAAAACGTTAAATTATAATATATTTTTATTAATTAATAAATAATTAATAAATTAATTAAAATATTATTAAAAAATAAATTTTTTATTTTTTATATTATTTTA